>JAOVVB010163649.1:0-11575 GCA_028570985.1 Heterobranchus longifilis | reverse complement strand
AGTACATGAGTACATCGGTATACGTAGAGCAGTAGATGCCTGTATTGGACTTGTGTAAAAATAGAATAAAATAAACTATGCCACTTGTATAATAAAAAAAGGAATATGAATATTGCACTTGTAATCAACAGAATAAGATAGAATAAGGATGTCTCTGGGCAGCCTGCAAAGAATAATGCTCACAACATTGTCATGTTGGTGTTACACTGAAACAGGTTCCCTCCCGACACCATTTTGCAGAGGCACCGTCAGGCGTGGCGCCGCCCAGGACGATTGTGATTGGTTTAAGCAAATACAAACTGACTAAGGAGTTTTTTTCACTATCCAGGAGTGAAAGCTCATTCAATCCAGACTTTCCCCCAGCGCGGACACATGGCTGTGGAGATAGGTCTGGCTACGTGCGACTACTTAGTAGTCAAGCCTTGTATAAAGAAAGTGTTTAGTAATGCAATGTTGTGTTTAAGATGTATGCAATCCTATCAGTCTACAGTGGTATAATATATACAGTATGTGACAAGACAACTGGCAAAGAGCTGGCACAATACACCACTAAAGAGGATTTAAAATACATCAGTCCATATCTTAAACAGATTATTTAGTCAGTCCTTTATAGTTATATCAAAAGGCATTTCAGGGATTAGCCAAGACACAAAACCGTTCATCTCAAAGGAGTTCATACTGTGGAAACAGCTGTATTGTTTATGCAAAAAAAATTAAAAACTCTGGGAAGTCAATAAATTAAAGACAGTCCCTTGTGTTTGAAACACCCATTTACTGACAAGTGCATCTGCTGTGTTTAGACTTAATTAAAGAAAATTAACACAAAGAAATGCACATACCGCCTTACAATTACTGTGTAAGCAACGCTGATTAAAAGTCAACCTTGTCATTGCTTCCTAACATGCAGTGATGTGTGGAGAGGGAACGCCTGGTTCAGAAAAGAGGTAATTTAGCAAACCCCAATTGAAATCCCCGCTAATTAAGATGAGTTTTCTTCCACTGCAAAGACGATGAGATTAAATATTCTGTTGGGAGAGAATGCATTTACTCAGAGTCAGCTGAAGTTTAATACAAAAATATGTTACTTTTTTCTTTCCGATAGTTCGAATCCTGCTCACAAAATAACAGAGACTCTGTTTCATAAAGTTTTCTGGCTCATCATTCACTTTTCTTCCGTAGTGTTCCCACAATGACATCATCATCATCATGCTGCATATCGTCGCTGTCGGGCAAAAACCTTGTATGTCCAAAACCATTACTTTTCAGGAAATGAAAAAAGGCTCATTTGAAAACATTTTATTGAGATATTTACCTCAGATGCAGTCAGTCTTTTTAATACTTTTATTGGTTAAATATTTGTAAAAACCTACAGACAGACGCAAAGGGTGACCAAGAGCATTGATTTATAAAAAACAATAAAAATGACTAAATATGGAGGTACAAGGTTTCTGCGCAACAGCGATGATATACAGTATTGTATTATAACTGTCTTTATTGTTCTGCTATTTCTGCCATTTCTGGACTTCCTTGGACATTTTTATGATTATTATTATTATTAGTAGTAGTAGTACTAGTAATAGTAGTAGTAGTAGTAGTAATAATAAACTTAATTTATAGAGCACAAAGTGCTTCACAGAGAGGCAAATTAAATGAAATACCAAAGTGAATGATAACATAGATGAAGGGCAAATTTAGAAATTTTAAATCATAAACAAGAAATTAAAACCAATAAAATAAAGTGGCAACTCAGATAAAATCAGGATATTATGCTTTCTGCTAAAAGTATGTTTTTAGAAGAGACTTAAAAGAAGACACGGACTCAGACAGTCTTATTTCCTCGGGCAGTTCGTTGCAGAGCCTCGGGGCGCTGATTGCAAAAGCTCCGGCCCCTTTAGTTTTCAGAGAGACAGAAGACCACTGCCCGAGGACCTCAAAGGTCCATAAGGGATTAAAAGGTCTAAAATATAATCTGGAGCCAGGTCATGAAGAGTCGTAAAAGGTGATCAAACATATCTTAAAATCAAACCTAAAACAAACAGGGAGCCAGTGCAAAGAGGCTCTAAAACAGGAATGATGTGGTGATACCTCTTGATTCTGGTTAAAAGTCTAGCAGCCGAGTTCTGTGCAAATCTGCAGTCTTTTTGATGAAGACAAGAGAAGAGGCTGTTGCACTAATTAATGCGCGAGAAGACAAAAGCATGTACAACAGTTTCTGCATCTCTAAAAGGTAAAGAGAGTCCAGAACAAATTTCCCTATGGGGACATTAAAGTATATCTTATCTTATCTATCTCTTTGGCTGCTATAGGGGTCTCTCAATCAAAACAATAATAAAAGATGCCATTTAGTGACGTTATAAAGTAGCATGGAATCATGGGAGTTCAGTGTTCAGGTTTTATCTTTATATATTAGGTTTATATAAATTATCCACAGAGGTCTCCTCCTCTCCAAAACAAACAGACCAGGTGATTAAAACCGGTAAAAACACTGAATAAAGCAGTTTCATTTTTAAAATCTGTGTTTTAAGATCCAGACGTCCGACAACTAAAATCCTTCAACCGGTTAAAACATATATAGCTTTAAAACAACCAAGATCTAAAAAGTGTATCGTAAAAATGTGGCTTGAAACGGGATAAAAAGTCAACTCATTACAGCTTCTGGCAGACGCATTGGGATACGACGCCATTGACAGGCGATCAGATGTAACGGTAACAGACCATTACCTTGAATAAAATTACAGATTTCTCTGGATTTGAACATTGTTGGAAACATAAGACAACTCAACAAAATATATAACATCGGTCTAGTCATATTTAGACATTTTAATGTGGAAATGTTACGCATTATAACTGTAAAATAGATCTAATTTCTGAGGTGATAAAAACGTGATTGGACAAGCTTTGTGAAATGTTGCACAAAACATAAATTACTATGAAAAAAGCCTGTGTGCTGAATAGACCAGGACTATGCCACCGTATGGGGTCCTGACACAAGTAGGTCAGAAAACCTTAGAAGTTTACTGTGACTAAACACCAGATGCATTCATCCACCCTTCCTTAGAAAATGTTGCAAGTAATTTGGCTTAGTGATGGCACATCAGCCTCCAACAACATAAAAATAATGCAAATTAAGAGGCAAGGTTTTCTTATAGCCTTGTGTAGCATTTGGGATTAATAGTGCATGTATAAAACAGCTGGCATCCTCTTGAACTGAGGCAGATAAACTGTGCATTTTCTAATCTAAAGTTCAAATGATTAAAATAACAGTGAGCATAAAAAAGCACAAACGTAATACTAGAATACATATTTTACATATTTGATTTTCACAGGGTCGGTACTGCTGACCTGACCTGTCAAAGCTGACACCATTTATCTGACTTTGGTTTCAAGTAATGCATTTGCACTGCTCATTTAACCACAACAGCTTTGTTTATTTTGTATTTGTTTATTTTGGTAGCTGGGCTCCAGCTCAAAAAATGTCATTTAACAAACAGGTATTTCCTTTTATTTATCCAAATATAATTTTTAACTATATCCAGTAAGTAGATAGAGATGAGAAGGTCTGAATATTAAAATGTTTCTGTGTTGGTGACAAAACTCTTGAGTTTTGGTGGAAAAACCATCATTTTATTTTTTTTTATACTTTTGCAGAGTATGTACAAAATGTTTTATAATTGTTTATGTTGTTTAACAAAATAGTCAAACTTCTCAAATGCATTCATGTTTTGTGTTGTCTTAATACAAATAGCCAATACATTTGCCACAGCAAAAGATCAAATTATTATTATCAAATTATTTACTTTTATACTATACACTAACTACACTGTTTGGTATTTAAAAACCAGAGTTTTGATACCCTGCCTTGGTAATATACCAAGGTACCAGTAGTATATTTTACCATTGTGGTAAGATTGTTTTGCAACTATAACTTTGCATGGATTCAATCCTAACACACCACAGCTTTAGCTCACTGTATGTAAAGCTAAATCTGACATGCTAGTTAATGATACTGCTGTTACACTAGCTGCTAAGCTAATCCTTTAAAAAAAATCCTTCTGGCCACATTAAACCATTATTTATTAGTGAGTCCTTTTAATATTTGCACTTTCCCGGTTTGATTACGCCCCCATCATAACTACTCTTTCTACTTTCTGAAGTCTCAGATGCAGAACACATGCATTAGCACATATGACAATGCATAGAGGATGTTTTTTCATTATTACACAAGTATACTGCATCTACATTGTGTCTGAAATGAATAAAGCCTGGGGCGACATGAAGACAAAGAAACAAAGAGAGTCAATGTTCTGCCACCAGCAGTTGGTTTTTCTGTTGCTAGTAGCAACCACTACTGACACAACTGCATAGCAGTTAAGTCGCCTATGATCAGCGGTAAAAAACATTCTGCGTTTTCTTATGTGATGCTGTCCAACTAGGCAGAGTGCTGCGTTCAAAGTTCATATTATTTCAGCTTTGACCTCAGACTGCTGACCTTTCAAATCGCAACCAATGAGACAACAGCTGTATGTAGCCAGAAGCAATGATGACGTATACCTGCGCTGCACTTTGCCTCTGCTCCCTACCTTTGCGGTTTTACGGCTGATCATGCGTAGGTGGCTTTAGCTAACTTCTATCTTTTATGTATGTACTTTTTTCTACTTGCACAGCCGTATGTATACATGTATGTGTTTAGGCTACTTTATTATTTACTGTGTTATGGTCTACTTCTTATGGGAACCTACTGATCTGATGATCTTTTCATGGTTTCTTCCATGAGGGACGATATAACTTTTGACAGCTAAGATAGGTTATATTTTTATGAATCCATTTTCCTTGTTACTGGACTGATTCATTTTTACAATATAGTATAAAATGTTTATCTTTTTCTGATTTGTAATAAACTCTCAATATTGTTTTCACAACATTTCACAAGTAAACTGCTTCCAGTAAAAACGTCAAAAGCTCTTCATCCTTTATTGGACTTGTTTAGCTCACTGATAGCTGAGCACCGACACACAGTGAGGGCAGAAGACTGAAGGACTGGCAGATGTACAGCGCTGGACCAACTATTCTGATCTTTTACTGAAGTAAAAGTAGCAATACCACAGTGTAGAAATACTCTGTTACAAGTACAAATCCTGCATGCAAAACCTTAAGTAAAATACAAAAGTATTAGTAGAAAAATATACTTAATGTACAAAAAGTAAAAGTACTCATTATGCAGAATGACCCATTTCAGAATAATATATGAAGAGTTAATTTGCAGATAAAGGCATTCTTACAATGAATAAACCATCACCAGTTTGATCGATAGTCCCTGGATTGGACGTTAAAAAAAAAAATTAAAAAAAATGGTATTATATATTATTATATTATATATAATTATCGATGCATTCATGTGTTTATCACTTTAATCTTGCAGCTGGTAAAGATGGAACTCATTTTAATCACTTTACTGCTGGGTAGCTTATTGAAATAACATATTATAATCTATTCATTTGTTTATGTTTTATATTAATACACTGAATCTGCAAAGTAACTAATGTTATCAAATAAATGTAGTGGAGTAAAAACTACTATACTGCCTTTCAAACTGTAGTGGAGTCGGAGTATAAAGTAGCATAAAATGGAAATACTCAAGTAAAGTACAAGTACCTAAAAACTGTACTTAAGTACAGTACTTGAGCAAATGTCCATAGTTACTTTCCACCCTTGTAGAAATGTGTGACATGTTACAAAAACATCTAATTTCAAGTCAGAACTGTGAAATTCTAATAAATATGGCTCAAAATGCCACTGAGAGAGAGATTTGGAATCTATAAAGGAGAATAATTACTGAATATTCACAGCAACTGTGCATGCAGTGGCGGTACAGTATGTGCTAATGATGAACATCCGCGGTAATAAAGGCGGCAGAAAGCCCAAATCAACAGGGAAAGAGCTTTAATGGATTCAACACTCCACCGAGGCTCATTTGAAAGCACGAATCTCATTATAACAGCAAGAAAAGGCTTTTGACAGGGTGTGGTGTGACATTTGGCTCGCTGCTCAACTGTCCACAGTCACAGGCCTGTCAACATTGTCACTTCCTATTTGCTGAGGGAACCATAAAGATTCCAGCAGACGGGAATCTGCTTGACAGCTTGCTGTCCATTAAAAAAGGTGACAATGAATTCCACAGGATATCTGCAGCCTACAGTGCGAGCTGCAGCATAAATCACAGTTTCACTGAGAAACGGCAGCGCACAGCAGCCCGCGTTAAACAGAGGAGGGGACGTAAAACACACAGGAGACGTTCAGATTTAGCAAACATTACAACAGAAATAGAAAATGCAGAATTGATGCTTTGCCTGTGTCACAAAACACTGGGACATAAACTCTCGTGGCTGACTGTGTAAATGGGACAGGCACAAATCCAGTGTGAAAGCAGCTGTTTGCGTAAACAGGGTCACGCCTGTTTTCTTCTCACTGAACACAAATACATTCATTAGAAGAAATATGTTTCAAGAATCATTTACATGCAGCGAAGCAGGACAGACTAAATGGAACACGCCGGGATGACATTGGGAAAAAATTTGGGACAACAACTGGGACAACGATCACCAGAGCAAGAGCCAAGAGCTTCACTTCAAATGAGAAAATGAACATCTTAATTCTTCAAAACCCTAACCCAAATAGCAAGTCAGACGTGAGTGAAATCAATGCCTGGGCACTGTATAGTGCTGATTAGTTGTAAGTAGATTGCAGGTAGGGGAAAAGAAAAGGAGAGAATAATTTGTTTCCATTAGATGAATCTAGGGTGGATTTCAATCCACTAATGAAGAGCTAATGATAGAAGAGAGTTTAAAATATTCAGGTAGCACTCATCCGCTATGAAACTCTGAGACCTGCATTAACATACTCTCCCTCTCTTCTTGTTATACGCTTCTTTATGACTTCAATTCAACGTCTATTCATATTTGATTAGGCTCTACCCAAAGGAGAACAAAACCTGTTTTAGATGCACACAACATTTGCAGTATATTATCACACGTGGGTCAGGATTGCAACGCTGGTTGGAAGAGAAAAAGCTGAGTAGGCCTTGAAAACACATTCCCAAACAAACTGTCCTTTCAGCAAAGGACAGTAGGCAGAGAAGCTGGAACGGAAAGAACTGACCTGACATTTAAGGCTCCTGAATATACCGTCGCATAAAACTCTGAATGAATCATTTCTCCCGAGTTTGGAACAAGTTTGGAACATAATGGTACGTTCCAGCGAGTGATAACGGCCAAGGATGATAAACCGGTGAAGGCTGTTAAATGATAAACAACGGTCGACACTAACAATTTCAGCCTGGAGAGAATACATTTTTAAAACAGGTGTCGGATGTCAGTCCGGTATAGAGACTAAAAAATAAACTGTAATGGAACATTTCCAAAAGCCTAAATGTGATACGAGAGCCACATGCCATTAAACTGTAGTAAATTGAGTTGCTTTTTTTTTTTCTCCACGCACTGATGGATGTTCGATCTCACTAATGGAGGAAAAAGATTATATCTCAATCCCTTCTGTCTAATTAGTACTAACGAATAATGTTCAGTCTATGCTGTCTAAAAATAATACGTTGAGCAATATAATAACATGATAATGTGATGGACAATGGAAGAAGAAGTATTCAGATCATTTAAAGTCCTCCTCCAGACACATTTACAGGATGTAAAAATAATCTGCTATGATTAATAGTTTGTTTAGCATGGCCTTCCCACATAAAAAGTAAGAAAAGGAAACTCTGGGAAGAGCTGCCCGCTTCTTTACAGCGTCCATGTTAATCAATCTGTTCTGATGACGCAGAGGGACGATAGTTTCGACGTCGTCTCTGACCCCGGCGTCAGTCAGACCCAGACTCAGATGAGGAGTCTGCACCAAAATCGGCGACTAACAGACGCATCTTTTATTTGTTTAAGATGTGGCTGATTGTTAGCCTGTAACCGGCAGTGGCTGACACATGGTTGTGAAACATACAATAATATCTGCTACAGTGTGTTCACAGTCTCACATTGTTATTACGTAATTGGTTAGGTTTAGGAAAAGATCGTGGTTTGGGTTAAAATAATAACGTAACTTACGTTAGTTAAGAATGTTACTTAAGAAAGTTAACGAGTCAACGTCAGTCTGGCTTACCGGAAAAACAGTGCCTGGATAAAGCCTCCGGGAAATGTGCCCGGCCCAGAAACAGGAAGTCTGTGTTCCTGTTCTCGAAAGTCCCTTCGCTACCAACAACAGCCTCGAGCTATCAGCCCAAGGTTTGAAGATTTGGATTGTGCAATAAGGCAGGTCTGCTCATTCTGTGAATGATTTGTTGAAGAAACTTTTTTCCCTTGATATTCTTGCTGTGTATCCGAATTTAATTGCCAGCTTCTAGTTTTGTGTTGAGAGCAACTATTTTACTTTGATTAAGATATTCTTGGTGTATCCTGACTTAATTAAGTCACAGCCTTTCCAGCTCTGTGTTGGGATAAACTATTTTACATTGATCAACGGATCTTTGTGATGGGAAACCTTTTGAAAACACATATTTGGTGCCGCTTCTTTCAGTGTGTTTTGCCTTTTCTTCAGCCCCCACCCACCTTTGTTGAGCCTGTTTTCTGTAACTCTGTATATGAATCTGCCCAGAAACTCACTCTGGTCAGAGAGACTTCTACAGCTTTGTTGTGAACTTTTGTCTCCGGTGAATAAAACTCATCCGAACCAGCCACAGCATGGACCTGAATAATTATTTCTCTTCTACAGATTGTAAAGATCTAATATGTTTACATCATTTTCGTGGAGATGTTCCACCGAAACGGGTTCCCTCTGGACACTATTCTGTGCCCAAGACGATTGTGATTGGTTTAAGGAAATACAAGGAAGCAGTGAGGCTAAATATAAATAAATGATGCATGGTGCTGCCGCACTGCTAGAAAACCATGGACAAGTTCGTGACAAGACTGCCAGGTAAATGTAGACGATGGATCTACACCAAACGTCACAAACTATCAAAACAAAGCCAAGAGTTCTGTAGAGTTAGTTCTGCAGTTCTGTATTAATTACAGGCAATGTTTCAAATAAATTCTATAGAAGTTTGCAAGTAAAGAACGTGTCTAAGAGTGTGGTTATGTGGGTGCATTGTGGAGGAGGGGGGACATTTTTATCTGCAAAAGGGGAGCCTTGCAAAGAAAAAAACGCTTGGGAAGCACTGCCTTAAACCAATCACAATCACCAATCTTTACAATCATTCACCCAAAGAACAGAGCAGGCCTGCCTTATTGCACGATCCAAATCTTCAAAACTTTTGGAATTTGAGAACGGGAACACGGACTCCGGACAGGAAGTAAGGCTTTATCCAGCAACTGGATAAGGTAGACTATAGACATTTAGCAAATAGTCTATGGTTCTGATAAATAAGGAGTCACACGATGAAAAGGGAGCTCATTGTGTCTCGGGACTGCCCAGGTGACACAAGCAGCACTGAGGTGCCAGCCTTCATCGAAACCGCCCATCAGTCTATAGCACACAGGGGACAGAGACACATTTGATCTGCAGCCTGACAGTGAAGACTCTTGTCACTTGTCAAAATGTCTGTATACATTTGCTGCTCGTCTCTGAGCAGCACACTTTGCCCTCTTAGTGCCAACTCATCGTAAAGTCTGAACACACACAGAGAGCATCGGGGTTGACACTGACAAGATTTCATGAAATAATTATGGTCCAAATCCCTGCCAAACCTAGACAGACAACTCACACGGGACATGGCATCCACCCAGGTAGTTTCTTATTCATCTGCTCCAGCTTATTATGTAATATGCAACACAGCAAACAGATTCTATTAGGAGAACTTCTCTGGAGTTTGTTCAAAGTTTTCCATATGAACATGCAAGTTCCGTTTGATTTCTGGCGTCAAAGTTTGTAGCCACTAATGTCTGCTGTAGCTCCTCATGTCACTACTAACGGAGGCGTTGCTGAGGAAGAAGGAATGAAAGGTTGATGAATGGTTAGTGGTTCTCAAGAGCGCAAAAACCACAGGCTCTACCCCCTGTAACGATCTTTCATTTAAACACTGACTACATCACTGTTTCTGCCAGAGTTTCTCTCCACTAACATCTAAAGGAGACGTCCTATAATCAATGTCTGACATGCTTTGCACTTTCAGATTATGCCTGCATGAACCTGCATTTTTCATACCTTTTAAGCTTAATTTGACTCCTGTAAATATTTGAAGCGCTACGCATACTGCACCCACAGATGATGGAAGAAGGACTTATAGCTCGCTGTGTCTTTTTTTGTGCTCCAGTGAGGATGGAGCCCCGGTGGAAAGCAAGTCCTTAATCAAGTGTCTAACCAGACTCATAAACCATCCTGAAAGGCCTCCCTTAGGCACCTTGCTGGGTAAACAATACCATCACTCTGTCATGATCCTGAATTAAGATATTACCACATGCATGTAATTAACATTTGTAAGTCAGTCCCCTGAACAATATTTCATCTTGATTAAATAAATATTGAGGGACAGTTCCATGAGAAATGCTGTGTCTTTTTTTTTTTTTTTTTTTAGCAGAAACTGGATTAAATAGAGGGGATTTTCAAAAGCAGAAAACATTACAGGGAAGGTATTTGTGGAACACAAAAATAGCAAACCCCCATCAATGCAAGTCCACTCTCCTCTCTCTCTCGCTCTCTCTTTCACTCTCGCTCTCGCTCTCTCTCTCTCTCTCTCTCTCTCTCTCTCTCTCTCTCGCTCTCTCTCTCCTTCAGCTCAACATAACAGTAAAAAATGAATGCTCTGTCAGAAGGCAAAAATCACATGACTCTTCATCTTTTTGTAGTTTGGGGCTCTTCACTATCTCTCAAAATCAGTGTTCCCTCAGTTCTATTTTTTATTTATTTTTTATTTTATTATTGCCTTCAATTTTGTCCACACTGACTCTTTTCTACTTTTATTATTCTAATATTGCTAATTGGTTCTGTGATTTAAGAAGACAACATGGCCCTTTTTTTTTGCTGGCTGTGATCATATTATTTTTTTTGTTTTAACAAAGATCTTTTGATGTAATTTAGCTACTTCTTCCTACTCTATTCTCTTTGTGAAGTTCAAGAGTGATCCTCTCTTAAACAGGCCCACTTGTTGTATTGACCCGTTATTGAATAATCATTGTTTTTCCCGGCTGCTGGCAGCAGTAAAGGGTCCAGTTTTAAACGAGATGTAATTATGCCTGTGCAGACCTTCTGTGGATCTGCATAGCCATGTTATTGAAACAGCCTGTCCTCCTCCAAAAAATGTCCCATAGGTCGTTTGTACAGGGAGCTTATTACGACCTGCAGTTACGTTTTGAAGTTAAGCTCCCTTTAGCAGTCATGTGTTGAAGTTTTACTGTAAGTTTGCGTCCGTTGATGTTGTGATGCCAAAAAGTACATATCAAATTTTTTTTTTTCGGATTTTTCTCCCCTTTTTCCCCCAATTGTACTTATCCAATTCCCTCTGCTAAGCTGTCCCGGTCATTGCTCCGCCCCCTCTGCCGATCTGGGGAGAGTTGCAGACGAGCACATGCTTCCTCCGACA
>JAOVVB010163638.1:0-11575 GCA_028570985.1 Heterobranchus longifilis | reverse complement strand
GACAGTGAGGATGGATGGGTCAAACAAACACAGGACTTTTGCCGCTGTTTGTGTGCCGCGTGAAACCAAAAGTCAGCGTTGACCAACTTACGTTGACTACTTAACTTACGTAGGCCTATATAACTTAATATATGTAATAAACGTACTTATTTTAACCCAAACCATGATCTTTTTCTAAACATAACCAAGTAGTTTTGTTGCCTAAACATAAGTCTTGTTTGAATGTGTCAAAGTGGCATAATTTGATGTGTAAAAGTGACGTCAGGGGGTCCTGACCAAGAGTCCGTATGTGATGAGTTGGGAATGAGAACAGGGTGTTAATGACACATGAAAAGTGGCGTGCTATTTATACGCTTCCCCATGAGATCACATTGCTCGGTGACCTAGCCTGTACATGAAGCTCAATTGCCACTTTATTTGGTTTCATTCATTCACCTTCACATGAACCAGGCTACCAACACCCTGCATTCTGGGCTCGCATTAAGCTCATTACATTGACACTTTTGTCCAAAGCGACTTAATAAGCACATTCAAACCACGTGGTAGCAAGAGCTAGATAATCACCCAAAATTGGGAGTGAGTCCTTTTTTAGCATGTTTTAGTGCTGCAACAGTGCAAGAGATGTTTGTTAAATGCATGTTCACACATTAAATTCCATCACTATCTCACATCTCACTGGAGTAAAGGCCAGCACATCCCGAGGTGCTCTGCCCCCAAACGACCTGAAAACTGAAAACATTACCAAGAAGAACTAATGATTACTTTAAACCACAAAAGATGCCTGAGGCAACACAGCAGACATCATCAGAACAGCTACTAAATGGACCTTGAGAGGAGATTGTTTTGTCAACATTATTGAATGATTTATTATTCATTAATAAACCATTAGCCACAATTTATGAACTCTTCATAAAAGGGTGTCTCATTACAAAAGACATCTTTAATGGAGACGATGTCCTCCACCTAAAATGACAGCATCGTTTGTACAAGCAGCAATTATGACCCATGTTTATAGGTGGCGCCCTCTAGTGGCTGTAGTAATTAAAGCAGGAAGTCATTTAATGTCATATAAGAGTGAGAAAGTCAGTTTAGCAATGATGGCCAAATGAAGCTTCATGAAGCATTTTCTGAGTCCACTGTGGCATTCTCTGTTCAACAAAGGGTTGAAAGCACACTGAATTGCCATTCCTTGAGCCTTTTCCATTAAAACAAGCCATCTAGTGGGGTATGTACACACGCAAGTGAAATAGCGTAACAAATGTACTGATTTTAATCCAAACCACAATCTTTTTTAAAACCCTGACTGTTGGTTGTCGTATGGTTTGGAAGACTTGTTGCGTCTTGAATTACATAAACTGGGTATCACTGGAAACAGGAGACTTGTGTGGATTCAATGAGCCCAATTGTATTCATGTGTTTTGATGTTAGTCTCCATAGTAACCATTTCATTGTAGTGAGACTTTTTTGAACCTCGACCTCACTGTATAAAATGACCTGTTGTGACCTCTAGGATAATCACAGCCTCATGAAGCTTTACAAACACAAACTAGAGACCTAGGACATTCAGAGGATCTATAGCTGTATATTCACAATAAGGGAGTTTCTGAACAATTTCCAGAACAGAAGTGCTCGCCATCCAGTCGTCAAAAAATGCAATTCTTGCAGAAACCTCCAAATGTCAAAAGTTTTTAAAACCAAATCACAGCATGAATTTTTCTATGATGTTCCTCAAGGTCTTGGTGTCTTATTGTGGTATTTTGAATCGACTCAATTCTCGAGTCAAAAATGGTAAAATTGTGCACCAAATCTGTGCAACAAATGCTATAAACCCTAAAATTACTGCAATTCATGAGACATAATAGAACATTTGCATGGTCATCATATACTTCGATCATAATGTTCTGAGACTTCATACACTCTAAACCATCAAAATGTAATAGGTGCCCAAACAAAACACAATGGTTATTATAGATTTATGACTAGAAAACCTTGACACAGTGCTAACCTGCATCTGAAATTAAATTTCTTCTGAAGTTCTCAGCTTTCAGATTATGTACACCACTTCTATGTGGTGTCTTCTATCTACTGTTGACCTGCTATATCCCCCTAAACATAACCTGCCCCCATCTAAAAAAAGACAAATATGGGTCTATGTGGGTCTCAGAGGGCTAATGCCATACATGTTTTCAGGTGTATTGTGCTGTTGCTAATAATGATCTGCTGTTATCCATTCACTATTTTATAATCTAGATATAATCTACATGTTTTGCTAAGAATTCAGCATATGCCTGATACTCTCCTTGTGCCTTCTTTCAGGTGGTGTATCTCTGGGTATCAATGCAAATGGAGAGAGGCTCAAACACTGGTTTGACTGCCTTAAAAACAAGGACAAGAAAATTGAGCGCTGGCACACGTTGACCAATGAATTACCTGGTTCATTAAATGACTGAAGACCTCCCCCCCCCCTGACTGCACCACATAGGACTCCTGCCTTCATTTTCCTAACTCCTCCTCCCCGCTCTTCTTCTCTGGATTTTCCTCATGTTGGCCAGAGCGACCTGTGACACCTCTTTGGGAATATATTTCCTCTCAACAGGGCTCAGTTAAAAATATCCTTAGGTTTGTGTTCACATGTACACTAGGGGTTGCACAGCTGCTCATTTATTTTTCATTTTTTAGAGAAATTCAATCAACAAAATGAATCACAGGCGATTGTAGAATTGCATTTTAAGCTTCATAACTCTGATTTCTTGTTTGATCAGTGAAGACAAAAGGAGCAAATGCTTTCTATTTGATTAGATCTTTTTCAGCAGCTAAATGATTTACCAATGACTCACCAGTCTCTGACAGCACAAACAAAGCCTTCATATAAGAGTGGAGAATCTAACAAAGGATGTAGCAACATTTTATACTGTTGGAGTATGCAGAAATGTTTAGTGGAATAGCTCTCATTTCGATAACTGAAGATGTTGCACTTTAATATGATTGTAAAACAGTTGGGTAGCAAAGGTCCTGTTGTCGTTCACCCTCCATGCAAGCGGCTCCCACACAACAGGCTGGCTACAAGCAGTTTGTCTTAGAAATCAGAGGCCGTATTACAGAAACTTCATATCTTCAGTTAACATAGGAAGAGTCTAACATAATCCTAACTCACATTAGGAAACCTCTTATCCTCTTACCTTACCTTACTTCATCCCATCTTATCTCAGGTTAGGAAAACCTAAATATTCAATCCAACATCGGTTATCAACTTTTATGTCTGTTACCTAGCAACCAACGCTACTTTTCTCATCTCGCCGAGCTAAACAACTTTGTAACCATTGTTTTTCTGAAACATTCAAAAAAATGTAGCAAAACACACTCAACTTCAAGATGGATGAGTTATACATGTTGGTATCTGTAGATAAATCCAAAGATGTTTTTTTGTTTTTTTGACCACCGTGTTCATTGATGAACAATCATGGAAGAAGGAGAGAACATGGCAAGTATTGAGACCTCGGAAAGCGAAATGGAGGAAGACGCTCAGAATTTTGAACTTAGAAGCAGGGGAACCGCATAATTCATCAAGTCACAGTGAGAAAGAAACATTCACGGTGGGAATGAAGATTCAGGGTTTGAAAGAAGGGGCTAGATGTGGACTTTTGTCAGAGAAGCACACTGTGGCGAGATGGGTTGTGAAGGAAGTGAGAGAAGTGAAATTAGTTCATATAAAAAGATCAGGCTTGATGATTGTTGAGTGTATTTCGAGGAGGCAGACGGATACAGCCTTGGAAATCAGAGTTGTGGGGGGTGGAATGGATATGTATCCAGTGACATGCTTTCCACTGAGCAAGAAAGCTCCAATTAAAGGAGTAATTGAAGGAGTCTCACACAGAGTGGAGGCAAGGAGGTTCAAACTTGGAAGGTGTAAAGGGGTGACAGACAGCTTCAGAATGAAGAGATTTGACAAAGTAACTGCAGAAAAGGTTGAGACAAAATCAGTCATGCTGCACTTTGATTTGGGGTAGGCTACTTGCTAGAGTGTTTTTGGACCGTGTCT
This sequence comes from Heterobranchus longifilis, assembly GCA_028570985.1. NCBI lineage: Eukaryota > Metazoa > Chordata > Actinopteri > Siluriformes > Clariidae > Heterobranchus > Heterobranchus longifilis. Next base: position 7,536 of record JAOVVB010163638.1, on the reverse strand, counting down.
CGTATCCAGTAAGGCAGTATGTCCCCAAATCTCTGCAATGTAACAGCTGTTGGAAGTTTGGACATAGTTTGTTTTTGTGCAGGAGGGATTTTGAGATTTGTGGTAAATGTGGGGAGAACAAATGTGAAGGAGACTGTGAGAAAGAAGCTGAATGTATTCTTTGCGAAGGGAATCATGCAGCATGGGAGGCTACCTGTCCAAAAAGAGTGAGAGAGACAGAGAAAATCTGAGAAAGAGCTAAGAAAATAAAGTCCACAAAAGCACGCACATCCAAAAGGTTAAAAAAAAACTAGGTGCTGGGCAGAAGAATATACACTGAATGCAAAAGTATAGTCTGCACACTAGATTATGCTCTTCGTCAGAGCAGATCTGAAGAAGAGCTGGTTGCTCGAAATGGCACCGTAGTGGTAATACATTTATGTTTTATGGAAGCATAATCTAGTGTGTGGACTCTACTTTTGCATTCAAAGATCTAAGAAAAGACATAAGCAGGAGGAAATAGACATATGGTGTGAGACAGGAAGCTAAAGAAGATGAGACAGCTGAGAAGCATGAGGAATTTTGTATGTGTAGGGATCAGATGACATTTTTGGCCTTTGTGGCTATGGTTATTAACTGTACTGCTGGGATAGAGAGGAAGTCGGAGCAAATCGACATAATTATAGATGCAGCAAGGAGATTTCTAGATGTAGTTGGAGTGCCAGGGGAAGATGTGCAGCAGCAGTTGAGAGAAGCTTTTAGGCTCAAACACCTGGGAAGTACATTTATAACAGAGTGGGAAGGGATTATTTTTATTTTGTAAGTGAACGTTTTTTTTTCAAACCGTAGAGGGCAGCAATATGCCATTGCAGTGTCTAGTCTGCCAAACCCAAAGAAGAAGAAGAAGATGTTCTTTTGGGGAAATTTAACAACGCTAACTCAGGAGATAAAAGAAAGAGAGTGAACAGTATCTGGCGTCCACTGTTGATGCTATCAAAAAGAAAGTACTGACAAGTGATACGAAGAGGAACGCAGTGGCGTTGGTTGTGTAAAAGCAATAAGAGAGCAGCCATACTGTTAAACAAGTTAGCTAACACTACCTGGTGGAAAAGCGAACGTTATCAACAGTTATCCTAAAGTTAGGAGAGTTTATTTAATATTTTGGGAAGTTAGAATGCTTGTGAAATCTGTAATGGCTGTTTTCCCTAAATCAGGTCCTAACCCTAATCACCACGGTTACACGGTTACTGATCTGCAAGTTAAGAAGTTTCTGTAATACGGAGCATTTATCCTTTAGTTGACTCATTGGGCCAGGTGAGAACAATGGCATAATCTCCTTAAAATTCTGTACAAGTTAAGGCCTCAGTATGCTTCAAACAAACGAGATCATACATCGTACATAGTAAATGTCCACAAACGACATGTTGTGTTCAAGTGACACAGACGGCTGCAGGAATTATGACCCAGATGGGTGGTTGGATGGGTTAGCAAAAGATTTGACTTTGACATGCTGCTGTTTGCTTCTCATTTCTTACTAACAATCAACGTTGTTTCTTTTAAACCATAACCATGAACATTCCCTAACTTTCTGTGCCTAAACCAAAACAAACCTTAACCATATGCCACATCAGAAAACTGTGTTTCTACCTGTTCTGAATGTCCACATTTGAACCCAGAGTGAAAAGCATGCTGTCGTATCCTCCTCCTGGCCGCATCCCACTGCCTCCCCAATCCATCTCCAACATCTCTGTCTTTTGTCTTTGTAGTCTCGATGTGATGAATCGTTCAAATGGGGATAACGGCGAACATTTTTCAAACTGTCTCCCCTTGAAGGCATTTGTGGTGTTGTACATGATATTACAAAAAAAGTTTTAAAAAGTAGCTGTGAGAAGAATGAAAAAAAAAGAGCAAAGAAAGCAAAGAGAGCGTGATAGAGAAGTTCAAATGATGCCTCTGGCTTTCAGACTGAAAACAGCGTTTCAAAAATGACAATGGGCTGCGTTGGTGGGGTTGTTTCAGGGGTTGGTGAGACGATGAATTACAATTCAGGAGGTTCACTTCGAGATATAGATCCATGACCATGAAAGCTTATTAAATGCAGAAAAACTGCACAGCGGCTTATAACATTACAAGGAAGGATGTCACAACAATCGCGAGGCAAGCAGTAGAAATATGGCATTCACATTCCAGAAATGTACAAGTACAATGCATGTAAGCTTACAACTTTTCTTGTTGGACGGCCCTGCATTTTTTGATGGAGCCTACTGTGTCGACACCCCGCTGCCTCAACGGAGTGGCCTCCCTTGTTTGTCTGCCCGCGGCCTTAAGTGGGCATTGTTGTGTCAGCTAGTCTGAGACCTCAGCCTGGTCTCACGAAATGGCGTATGAATAACACGTCAATGTAATTTTGCGTGTTATCACTACACTTTTTTTACCCACCAGCGTCGATTTTAGATGCTCAGAGCAACTACTCCATGAGGTGACGAAGTATAAATGCCGAGAAAGTCCGTTTAGGGAGGGAGGAAGGCAGAGAGGGAGACTTTCACCCAGGGGACTGTTGTTCGTGTCCCATGTGAAACAAAAAGTCAACATTGAGTTATTCATGTTAAATACAAATCTTACGTACATACATTAATTTGCATGACAAACTTCCTTTTTTTTAACCCAAACAGCATTGTTTTCCTCAACATAATCAAGTAGTTGTGCTGTCTAAACTTAACCAAGTAGTTTTGTTGCCTTAACATACGTTTTGTTTGAATCCACAATGTTAACCAAGTGTTTAAAATTGTGACTGTGGTGAAGCATCATAGTTTGCGTAAAAAAGTGACGTCATGGGATCCTGAAAGCGTGAGAACGGGACGTTAAATGACACGCGAAAGGCTTAAATTTGTGTGACACATGAAACACGCAAAAAGCGGTGTGCTAAATATACACTCCCATAAGATCACGTTGGAGACCCCCATTTCCAGCATCGGGGTCTCAGACATTGTTACACCATAAGTACCTTGTTTGAAGTATACTGAGGCCTTCAATCCTCTTCCCAGTAACCTGCAGTGTGGTTTGTTGGAGAGGAGAAAGTACAATAACCATACCAAAAACACAAAACAACCCCAAAATCTAATTATTAAAGATTATAAGGAGACAGATGGTGGCAGATGATAGCCATAGTTCTGCTTAGAGGAACGACTGATTATCATCTGTAAACTGGCAGGATGAGAGGTTACCAAATGTCTGTCCAATAAGCAAACTGTTTGGCCAGTGTGAAGTAATCATGACATTACAAACACTGATTCCCTGTGTGTCTCTGTATAGATCAATAACAATAATGCTAGGTGTCACATTACTCACTGACTTTTCAGTGCAACCCCTAATATAGAGCTGCCTGGTTTTGTGGTCATTCTGATGTCAAGGCTCAACAAGTGTTTTGTCCATTCAGTTGTCCCATCCAGACTTCAAAATAGCTGGTTTCTTATTTACAGTGCTAAAGCAGGGAGCTAAATCAGATATGCATTTAGAAATTCAAGTATAACTGGAGATGAATCACAGGTACAAGGCCACAGTGCCGTTATCAATCAGCTGGCTGGCTGTCTGTGGTCAAAATTGATCTTTATTACAGTGAAAGCTGTCTAGAACAGCGGTTCAAACTTCAAGTGCAAGATGTGTCAATAAGAGTAACAAGAGTATAATCTAGGGCTGTAGTCAACCAAAAACAAATCTTGGTCGACTGAAATTCTACTGACTCTTCAACCAATTAGCCTGGCATGCCAGACCTGGTCCCAATCTTTCTAACTTTGCGGCTAAACAGTACACTAAAATGTGTTTCTGAAAACAGGCAAGAAATAGGCAATACATAACAGAATCTTGATTCGTATTCGATCAGCACTGCCGAGTTTGACCGTTTGATCTGAATTTCTGCAGAACGTCACCAGTTAACATGGTAACTCTTTCATTCGTTACACCAGCATGCGGTTGGGGCACAAACTCTCATTTTACAGCTCAAGAGAACACTAAATATGTTTCTGAAAACATTTGAAGCGAGAAATAGGCAATGTAGTAATCTTGATTCATATTTGATCAGCCTTTCACAGTTTGGTGTGAGTTTCCTGAGCATTGTGTGAATGGGTACCGGCAGCAGCCATCTTGCTTGTTTATGTCCACAGACTGTGGGGAGGAGCGACTGTGGGCACTAGTCTCTCCTCTGTCAATCATCGTCTTAAACCCGCCTCAAATGAGATAAACAGTTGTGATTGGATCTACAAGTCTTTAGTCGAATGGAACTTGAATGGGAGGCCAGACAGACACTGCTAGAGTAAATGAAACATTGGCGCAGCAGATAACGGCTGGTTCCCAGACTACCAGTCAACTGGTCGATAGGGAAAAAAACTCCTGGTAGCGTGATGTGTCCACCAAAGCATTTTGTTGTGAGGCCAGCGTATTTCGTTAATGTTTTGCAATGGGAGCATATTTACACAATGTTACAATCGGCAGCAGCGTGGTGAGGTGCTGAGCGTCTATTCTGAGCTGAGAGCTGCACGTTTGTCTTTTCTTCTGGTTGCCAAGAGCAGAAAAAACGCTGTGCTCATCCCTATCACTTCCAGCCGTCTAATCACATTGGAGGAGGAGCAGAACAAATACCACAAAGACCAAGCATTACATCCTATATGTACAAGTGCTGAACACCAATAGCAGAGAAATATACATCTTATCTGTATATAGTATATGTCCTCTCTCCCTGCATGCTTCAGCCTTCCCTTCATCCAGAGCAAGGGGCAGAGCAAGTACTCTACCTTGTGCCCGAGCTGTCAACATTTTTACTTCCGTGGATATTCCGTATCATAGCAACCCAACTCAACCATTTGTCAGCTGAAAAAAACACTGTGCCCTTAAAGCACATTAGCGCTCCCTGCTGGGCATTTTCAGAAGAGCGCCTGCCATTTTCAGCTGGGAAAAAATGCTTTGGTGCTTTGAAAGTAACACCATCGATTGTCCGACCAATGAGAATTTGGTCGAACAAGAGCATATCGACTAACTAATCAACCAGAACATGCCAGCCCTAGCATAATCGTGTAATAGCGGCATTGAATCTGTGATCAGTCAGGAGCTGAAGATGAATGTGATATGAATATAAAAGTAGATCTCATGTACACCTGATGATTCAGATGATCTGTGGATCATTTCAGCACAGAGGTGGAAACAGCCTCACTTCACTGTGTGGAGGTACAGAGACTACTTGATAAGAGACCAGCTGTCATCAGAAAACAAGAATAAAGTTCAGTGGCTGAGTGGAAATCACTTGTTGAACCACAACAACACCACGTGATTGGGCAGCTCTATGGTGTGTGTGTGCGTGAGTGTGCGTGTGCGTGAGTGTGCGTGCGTGCGTGCGTGCATGTGCGTAGCTTATTGTTTACACAACAGAAAAAATGAGTTTCCACAAAAAAAAACTCGCTGGCAGCATTTTCAACTGTAATGTGGCTGAAAAATGTACCTGCCGTTTGTCAAAAGGGCAGAATTTTAAAAACGGAAAGTTTACGTCAAATATATAAAATATATATATATATATATATATATATTATAATAATATCAAAAGCATGTATTGTTTACAACAGCCTATTGTTGCTGAAGTTCAAGTTTGCTGCTGAAGGGGCGAACACACCCTTTGCTAAAGTCACTGCGATTGTGCGATGCAATGCAAGCTTTGCTAAGATGGGCTGGGGTGAGAAGGGGAAGAATTTTTAATATACTAGCGGTGTATGTATATTGTTACTATGTTGTTGCATCTGTTCAGGGTTTTTTTTAATGTAAGCAGCTCCACTATAAATGTGTCAAACAGAATGTACATGTTTAACCCCTTCTATTCCACAGTAAATCCTCTGAGAATGTGCAGCTTAGTGCTCTGTGTTGTTGATATTGTTCATATGTCAAATCTCAAGCTCTGTATTTGGGCACACATATCTGGGAATAGAGATGGTTGAACAAACTACCAGGGCTTATGTCACTCACGTCAGTACTAAAATAACAAATCGGGTAACACTTTCTATAAATCTAATTCTACAGTGCATTCTACAGTATCGGATGAAAACTGAATTGGGGTATTCCAACAAACCAACAACTGTATGCAGCCACTGTAATACCCCTTTCCCACTGGCCAAAAGAACAGAAAGGCCTACTCGTCTTCTGGCAATGGGAAATGGGTCTGTCGCCTATTTTTAGCGGGTGCATATACATGCTAATTTTGGTGGAAAAAGGGTATAATAGTTACATCCATTACAACCCTCCTTCACTTACACACACACACACACACACACACACGCACACACACAATTGATTTAAAAAATGTACAGGCATATTCAACTTAATTTTCCATCTTACATAATAATCACTATGATGCAGCATTCATGAAGCATTACGAATGCATAATTCAATATGAATGCCCTCATAATGCACTATAGATGTGGTCTTCATAGAATGTGTTGCCACAAATTTTCACTTTGACTCATTCTAGCCTGTTGAATTATTCATGTTTTTTTTTTTCTTTCTTTCAATATTTTATGTTAAGGTTTGATACCCTCGAGTCCCCCGTGCAGCCCTAGAAACTTACCAGGACTGAAAACTCCCAACTTGAGTTGCCCTCATGGACCAGTAGGCTGGGATGCATGCCATGTATTTGTGATTTTATGAGTTTGATCCCGCAGTATGACCTTTTCTGCATGCCCCCACACACCCACCTTTCTTGTAAATTTCCACCGTGCACTGACTGGTAACACAGAATACGGCAGACAAATAGTCTTCACGTCACATTCAGGATTCCTGTCAGGCTTGCAATTCAGCTAACAGCTTTTTGTCATTACCTCATGTCACTGTAAGTGATAGGCCGGGCATGTTTGTTTCTAGGAGTATGTTGATTCTGTCAGTGTGACTGTTTTCATAATCACATCATTTTAACTCACTAATTCCAGCTGGTGAATGGTGATGCACAGCCCTGATGTCCATTTGTTATATTATTTGACCCTTTTTAACCTCTAGTTTCATTGTTGACATAGTGTTATATATTGCTTTCACACTACATTCTGTTGATGCTGAAGAAAATTGCTCTCACACCTTCAGAGCTGGGGAATTAAATGACTACTGCATCACATTGGCCCTCACTTTTCTTTTTTTAAGTGTTAACAGCCTCTTCAGCCACATTGATTTGTGATGCACAAACCGGCTGTGAAACCTTGTTGGCATCTCAATATAATCCTTGTAGCACCCAATAATGTAATTTAATTTCCTGAATTCCTAATTTCAATAATTTCCTGAAAATGTAGTAACGCCTAAAAATTTAACAAAATTTGCACTTAACTTGATCGAGAATGTAATAAAACCCAATAATATAATAACTTGACCAATAATGTAATAAAATGTCCTGACTGATATTGTTATAATGTTTTTAGGGGTGCAATTGAGTAAAAGTCGAAATGTTTCTACCTTTAAATGTACTTAAGTATTTCAGATTTGATTTGAAAATTTTTTTGAATGCAAAAATGTTCATAAGATCAGGCAAGGCAAAGGTTT
>JAOVVB010163627.1:0-11575 GCA_028570985.1 Heterobranchus longifilis | reverse complement strand
GAATAAACGAGGCTGCACACATGCTGTGAAAATGTAATTATTTACCTTTTTCAACTCATTCTCGGTTCTTATTTATAAAACAGACAAAAAAAATATTAGGGGAAGAATACTATGATATTATTTATTCAATGTTAAGGGAAAACAATACAAGTACACGTAGTACCCGTTATTCCTTTATTTCCTCTTTGAGCAGAGGTATTTATACAACGGGTAAATGCAAGTTTTCCGACAGCTGGTTTGACAATCCCAAATATAAAACCTGAGTGGCTCAGGATTCCAAACGGGAAAAGAAAGCTAGATGCAAACTTTATATAAAATCATTCGACATCTCCAACATGGGGGAGGCGGCAATTATGTGCCATATGCGAGGACAAAAGTATTTTTCTCTACGTAATCTACCAAGAAGTCTGGAAATTTGAGTCTGGAAAAGTTTTGAAATGGAAAATATATAGGAACCCTGCATCCATCCATATATTTGATAGGTTGTGCAATAAGAAACAGTCTCTTTACTAACAGATGAAATAAGAAGTTATTAACCTCTGGAAGATGCCAAACACAAGGAGAGGAACTTTACTGAAATACTTCCACAGCAGTGGATTGTTTTTGCTGGCTTACCAATTTCCTGTGTGGGCAGAATGGCCGTCCTGGCAGTGATGTTGAAACATACAATGGCTGACATGCAGGTCACGTCTTTGCCACCTCGCTGACAGTCCTTCACAAAGATGTTGATCTTACTGGGCTCAAACCTGACAGTCGCATATATCCGGATAACACTCTGCGACCTGTGAGGGCATAAAGGTGGTGAAGCCAAGACATATGAGACTTATTGACAATATTTCTGAAAATATGACTCTTTCTCACATAACATTAGAGGGTTTTAACAGTTAACATTAAGCAATTCACAGCAGGGATAAGAGGGTTGTATTTTAGGTGTGGGGGTAACACACATCACTAACACTAAACCTTTGTGTGTTACAGAAAAGAGCAACACGACTGATAAACAAGGTTGATGTGAGAGAACAACAGGCTGTTTATCAACTTCATGTGTTGAAGTTCAAAGATTTAGTAGATTTAAAAACATTATTAGTCACGTACAAAGCCAGAAATCGACTGAAAATCTGCAGAGGATGTTTATAATAAGATCAAATGAGGAGGAGCACAGAAGGATTTTTTTTTTTTTTCCGTTTGCAAGTACGACATTAAAGCAAATGTGTATCTCAGTATACGGAGTGAAACTGAGGAATTCTCTAGAAAACGACTTCAAATATTATTCAGTTTAAGAAAATGTAGAGTAAAAACTTACTGAGCAAAATCTATGTTAAGATGAGCGTCACTGTTGATTGCACTCATTGACTGTATTTAAGTATTATTGATCTTTATGTAATCTGTATTTAATTGACATTATTATTATGATTAAGAAAGGGGCAGGTAATGTCATATTTTTCTTCTTCCTGCTCCTTTTTCGGTCATGGAATGTGTAGAAGTAGTAAGGTTTGGTTTTGGAAAACTGTTTTGGAAAATACACATTGAAATGAGTGGGAAAAAAAATAAAAGAAATGAAATGAAAATGAAATGCATTTTTTAGAGTTGAGCCCGCCTCGTATTTTGGCAGAAACCGCCTTGGGTGAAACACTAACCAAAGGAGAACAGCAGCACCCAGGGAGCCGACTGCCAGGTCGACTAAACCATCATTGTTCATGTCCATCGTGCCGTGAATACTGCGGCCGAAGTACAGCAGGCCCGGAGCCAGATCTGCTGCCGCTATCCTCTGAGAAACAGAGAGAAGAAGAAAGAGGAGATCTGAGCAAACAGGGATCATTATGACAACAACCACAGTTTACAATGTCAGGATTGAAGTCATTATTGCAGCAGTCATGTGGGCAATTAAACTGTGCAGTTAAATCTTTTGGGAAACACAGTAGTAAATAGATACGGTACATTTAGAAGAACTACTGCAGTGCCTGTTCAAAACGTGCCTGTTGGGAACGGAGAGCTCGGCGACCGACGTCACGGCGCAGTGCATTGTGGGAAACGGGTCCACCATCTTGTGAGGCCACGGAATATGTGAACGGACGGTTACAACCAATGATACAACTAGTCCTTCCTCCCATGACTACTGTGGAAGTTTATCCACTACTAGTGGCTAGTGGCGGCGCACCATGGCCCCTCACTCCCATCAGCCACTGCGGCGCTGCGGCGTGACGTCACGTGGCCAAGCTCTATTTCTCCAGACTCATCCAAACAACTACACACTCGACACTGCGCTTCCTTCGGTCCTGAGCAATACACACGGCCAAGACAATTCAATTTCAATTAATGCATTATTGTTTTTATTTACCCCAATGTATTACCCTGTGGAAAACCGAAATAAACTACTACATATTTGCGTCCCTGATCAATGCATGTATACACGTAATTTGCGAACAAAAGCGTTCATTCTGAAAGTTACATCACTGATGCTTGAAATGTTTGAGTTTACAAAATACAAAATAACATCACCGGTCTCTCTTTTCTCTCTTTCCCAGCATGCCGTTCAGTGGTTTAACAGTTAAAGGTGGAGGCAGAGATTAAACACAAAACCCAAACAAAAACACCGCTCAGTGCTCCTTCAGAATCCAGATTTACTGCCCCCCTCGCTCCCACTGCATTTCTCTTTATACACCCGTGGCCTTCCTCCTGTTCCGTGCACGAGCACGATCACGGCTGCTGCTGTTTGGCTGCAATAGTGTTGCTCGGTCCGAGCCACTTTCTATGTTTCCCATCTGCAGAGCCAGGCGTGTGTATGAACACCAGACGCTTTTTCAGCACACACACACACAGAACGGACAGTTAGCAGACCGCCAGGAGATATTTACTGAATTTGACAAAAGCTGTATTGGATTAGAACCTTTCATTAGGGTCCCTCTCAATACACTGCACAGCAGTGGTGTGCACAGACATTTTGGGGGGCAGGTGCTCAAGTGAAGAAAAGGGGCACCCCTCTCATAAGTGGATGCTGCTGCAGGGCACTCGGATTCTGTTGCAGCTGCGTCAACAAGAAAGTTGAAAAAAGAGGAGTGGGGGGGGGTGGGGGGGGCTCGCGAGGTGCAGCCTCGCCTTATTACAACTCAAATGCAATTTTTGGGTATTATTACACGCTTTTAATTGAGAATGGATGCCATAGGCCACATTAAAAAACTAAAATATAAAATTTGAAAAAGAAATGAATAAAGAATGTCTTTCAAAAAGGGCAATTATCTGGTCAGAGGGCAAAGGGCGGGTGCTTGAGCGCTACCTGGGGTCTATCTGTGCACGTCCCTGCTAAACAGTGTGTACATAACGCAATACTAATAAATATATCCCGTAAATCTCAAGAGCTCACACTCGACACTGCACTTCCTTGGGTCCTCTGCAAGTGTGGAGTCGATTGGATGAACGGATGTCGAGAAAATCGAAGGACGGACAGACTTTCTTTCCATTTTAGTTAGATTTACGAAAGAATAAAAAAGCTTCCTTCATCACTCCAAAATGGTATTTCTTAGAATATATTGCTATTCCCTCAGTGGTACAGTAACTTCATCTTACTTATCATTGCCAAAGAGCCAAAAAGAGTTTAGAAATACTACATACGACATTGCAAATACTATATTTTACATTACTACCAACTATTCTCAGTCCGAAGTATCCCATTGGCTCACATTGTTCACCACAGCTCCCTGCTTCTGTTTAAATCACTATTGTTATATTCTCCTGTCATTGCAGAGCCTTTTATTGTTCATCTGCCCAGCAACTGCCGTCAGCGTGTTCTCGTCATCTCCAGTCACCTGATCCCCGCAGCCCCCTGCACACCCGCCCCTCACTGTCGAGTCTTCTCGACACCTGCCTGTCTGTGCACGATTATGGTCTGTTTCTTGTTTTTGCCTGCCCTCTTGCTCCTCGTCTGGTTTTGTTTGCCCTCACTGACAGATTCTGTTTCTGACCTCGGCCTTTTGGATCAAGTCAACGTTTCGCACATCTGGGTAAAGAACTGTTACAAGTATGAATGACATTTAGTCCAAACTTGAGAGAGCTCACGTGATAAAACCACTTTTGGAGATGAGGGCCGGTGCTCACAGACTCGGACCACAGCAGCTTTAAACAAGGAGAGGACTGGAGCACACGGATCATCAGAAACCGCAAAATACGCTCACTGACGTTTCAACTGCACGGTGTTTTCTTCTGAGTGAAATGACATTTACTTGTAGCAAGTTTCAAATATCTGCATGTTGATTTTTTTTTTTTTTTTTACCTGGAAGGTGGTAAATCAAATAAAGCACACATGGTGTGCTGTGGAAAATGATCAGCATGTCCATGTGATTAAAGTTAGAGGCAATTAGATTTAAGAATTAATCAAAATGTTATCGAAATCGCAATATGGGCTACCGCAATTTTCAAATCGCAGGAGGCGCAATATTTGTTAAAGGCATTTTTTGAAAGGCAAAATATGTTATATATTAAATATTTTTTTAGATTAAATACTGTGGTGCTGCAGAGATGTCCTGGCCTACAGCATGTTCTATAAACTTAAGAAAACATCTCTGTTTGGTACAGATCCTCGCAAAACAATCACACCATAATTATTTAAAAATAAATTTTTCAATGAAAATGAGAATAATGATATAAAAATAATTCCCTCTAATATCGCCAATCATATCGCAATTGCAAAATCAGTCAAAATAATCACAATTAGATATTTTTTTCAAAATCGTTCAGCCCTAGTAAGAAATATGCTTTGCTTATTTTTACGCTGTAATTGTGGTTCCCCCTTTAGGTGCAAATGGTGTAATTTTGAATGCTGTAATGCTCTGATGAAATATATGATCTAATATTTGTGAGAATCAGGTCATTGGTGGCTCCGATATTGCATGTGACACATGGATGAGTGAACAAATTATGTTGAGCGCCCCTTTGGGCTGATTAGTGTACATTTTGATAATGTGAGATGCATCCCCAACTTCTGACAGAATCCACTGAGTGAATAAATGTTGCAGGGCCCTGCTGCGCTCGATCAGTGCAATCTTAAAAATATCATAATGGAGAAATGAGTTCAATTTCCTGAAAATCTGGCAAACATGATTTTAGATATTACTGTCTCCCGTATAGGTGAATCAGTGTCAGTTTTGAAAAGGACAGATCAGTGACACTTTAGTTTAGCAGTATATGAAAATACCAAGCTATTTCAAAATAAAAACAGTGTTGTTTTCGTTTCCGTCAAATCTGACAGCTAGAAATAAACAGTTCAGTAGTAGTTTGTGCTGTATGAATTTAGAGCCAGCAAATAGTGATTTGCATGAAAATAGTATGGATATATGCTTGTTATTTACGTTCTCTTAAAAATAAAAGGTGGTGTGAAAAAACTCATGGTGACAAGAAAACAAGACTAATGCTGCGTTCCAAATCGCATACTTTACATACTGCAGCTGCCTTTACAAAGTACGTACTGAGGCATGCAGTAACTGGGACACATAACCACCACGCTAGCTCTCTGAGTCTGTACTTTGAGCTAAATGCTAACATCAGCATGCTAACATGCTTATGTTTAGCTGGTGTGATGTTTACCATGTTTGCCACCTTAGTTTAGCTTGTTAGCATGCTAACATTTGCACTAAACACGAAATACAGCTGAGGCTGATGGGAATATGATTTGGGTTTTTTTCTGACATTTGGTCATAAACCAAAGTATTTTCGGCCTGATGCTTGTATACATGAGAAGGTGAGGGATCACCAAAGTTATTTCAGGGGACCATGAACGTGTGGACCAAATTTCATTGCAATCCATCCAATAGTTGTGGAGACACTTCACTAACGACTAAAAATGTCAACCTCATGGTGGCACGAGAAGAAAAGTCAGTTTATCCTTATTGGACACAAGAAGCATGAAATGTGACAGAAGACAATCCAGCAGTGACGGCATTTAGTCAATTCTGCATTGAGTCAATTCTGCATTTAGCAGCAGATGGATTCTCCCTGCGGTCCCTGAACAACTTTATTTCAAAAGTATTTTGGCACTACAGCACACTGTAGTAAAATTTAGGGTTTAAAGGTATCAAAGTTTGAATCTCATCCAACACAACTACTGGCATCTGTGGTGTTATGTGTGGGAGACAGATGAATGGTCAGATCACTTTTAGTCATTTTTAAGTATCTTCATATTACTGAACTTTTGGTACGCCGCAGGTTTACTGAGGATATCTGCCCAAAGAAAGTACTGTGCTTTGACTGCTCCACAGCCTTAATGGTGGCTTGTAATTGCTCCATCACCCATACTAATGTGCACTCTATGCCCCTTTCAAAACAAAAACATTGCATTTCCTCTTCTTTTTTTTTCATTGTGGACCTGATTGTCACTGTCTGAGCATCGCAGCCAATAGAGTGAGGTCTCTCAGATCCAGGGAACAGAGAGAACAATGTCATATTCATAAGCGGAGACATCAGCTCTCCTCCTCATTACCACAGCACAGTCATGAATGGAAGCTTCTGTCCTCGCAATCATGAAAGGACCTGTCATCTGTCTGTTTCTCCTAATTGACTGTTTACTACATTTTAACACAGACAGACGGACAGACAGACAGACACATTTTTCATCGTCCTCAGTTTGTCACTCAGTTTGACACCGCAGTAAAAATTAGAGGTCGATTTTTATAAACTGTCGATTAGGGCTGCCCTCGATTGAAGAAATTCTTAGTCGACTAACACTCACACGATTTTGACGAGTAATCGATTAGTTGATTTAATCGACAACTCTGTAAAACTGAGTTTCTCCACAAAGAAATGCAAAAATTGAATGCAAATCATGCAAAAACATCGCTTTAAATCTTGTGTTTACCAGAGATGTGCTCATACATTTCTTGGAAATAAGTCATTCAGAATGAAAAAAGCTTAAAAAATGAATAACCGTCTAAAGAAATCTTAGTTGACTAAGACCAAAATGACCGATTAGTCGACTAATCGACTACTATCGATATCTGCGTAACTGGGTTCTGATAGTGGCCGCAGTCTGAGATCATTTAAAATTGTGTTTGAATGTTTACTTTATATAAAACAGCTTTATTTGTAAATTATGAGCATGATAAGGTTGATGGTTATAGGGCTGCTCCCTAAACGTCGGCCAAGTTTTCATTGGTCGCAGAAAAAAAAAAACTCCATTCAGGAGCTGCGTCTGGTCAAAATTAGGTCAAAACCTTGCTGGACCGTGTAGCCTATGAAACGCTAGAGGGCTTTTAATTTGAAATGACGGACAGGAAATGAAACAACACTCAGTCAGACAGTCAGGCGTTTGCGGCTGGTCCCTGCGGTTAACTCTGTCGGGCATTCGCAGGAAATCCAAAGTGTGGGATCGTTTAGAGAGGGTGCAGGATGACCGCAGGAAGTGACATGTAAACTCTGCAGGCAAACATCCGTCTGTCATTCATCGACCACAAACATGACGTATCATCTAAAACATAGAAGTACTAGGCTATTACTTTAGCCTAACATTAGCTACTAAGCATGGCTGCTCTAATGTTAGATAGATGAATATATTGTTTGTCATATGCACTATTAGATTTATCCATGTGTGGGCTAGACTGGAGAATTACCTCGTGTAGTTAATGGCTGTTAACAATGTTCAGTGGTTTTTCCGACACATTCAGAATCATTACCGCTCCTTAACAGGCGGCTCGCTTTGTGCCTGCGCTTGTAAATTAAATGTATATTTAAATACTCATTATTACGGTTTTGTATTCCTCTGTAATGCAGCATATAGTGTGCAACAATGTTACTTATAACATTCTTTCTCAGCCGTGGAACTCATTTTCTGATGCCCCAAAAATATATATATACTGTAATGATTTAATACTATAATAAACGACTAGTCATCTAATGGCTTGAATGAACTATGACTATGGGTTGACCAGGAAAATCTTTAGTCAGGGGCAGCCCTATGGTTATAGTATGGCATTATTAATGCATTAGACTGGAGAAATGGCACTGGTACTTCGAGACTGGAGAGGGCGGGGTCGGGGGGGGGGAGCGCTGGCTCTCAGTGCGCTGCGCTGCAGCCATAAATGTGCGACAGACTTTAAATTACGTTTTCAATGTAGACTACATCAGAGATGATTTTTTTTTTCAGAGAGCAATTCTCCACTCCATGAATAAACCTGCAACACATGGTCATTGATGTAGATTTTAATAGATACTGAATAGGATGAAAGTTTAAATTTGATATATATTTATCTATTTAATAGATTTTTACTTTGACCAAAAGGGGGGATTAATGTGCTATTGGCTTTTTCTTGCTCTAAACTATCGTTATTATATTGTCCTTCAAAAATCCACTATGTCTAGTACAAATCCCTCACATAAAAGTGTCCCGAGTTTCTACTTACTACTGACTCAAAGTGATAGCCTGTCTCCAGCAGCACTCCTGTGACCTTGACACAACAACCCCATGCAATATTTACTTGAAGGTCCCACTATTAAGCATGTGCTCAAAAACCCTTAGCACCCAAGGTGAGGTTTCTAAGGAGAGATTGGACTCTTTCAGAAACTGAAAAGAATCAAGAATAGAAAGAGTTTATTTATTTTATTATTTTATTATTTTATTATTTTCCAACACGGACCTCCATAACCAACTTCTTTCTGTGCAAACTGGCTGGCTTGCTCCAACCTTTGACATGGAAGAACAAATACGTGAAATCTTCCAATTCACTCCACACCGCAAGGACCCTCTGCGCTCAGAGCCATTAAACAATTTTTATTTTTTATTTTTTTAAAGCGATCTCAAAAGAGAGCGTGAAGTTCGATCGTGGACGCACATTCACACAACGAGGTAGTAATGGTTTATAAAACATTCCATTTACAGAAGAAAAACTTCACACATACACAGCTGCAAAGATTCAAAGCAGATACTGCAGGAAAAAAAACACATCCTGGAGGTGTGATGTACTTTCTAAATGATAACACGACTTACTTTGTTACATCTGAAACCAGTGGCTAAATTCCTTACACTCATTCGCTGCCAATTCTCTGCCAGCTCCTCCCTTTCCAACAGTAGATTAGCTGCCACCGCATAAAGTAGTGCCATACATTATCTAACAATTAGAGTGAGGCTTATTAAGCAGAGTTTAATGTAAATTTAATGAGCAATAAATTCAATTTCTTTAAATAGAAGAGTTTATTATTGTTACAAATGATGTACTGGGGTGATCTCGAACGTACCGGCGATGAAATACTTCACAAGCGGGCACATATCAATGGGCCATTAAGGGCGGTATTAAATTTATCCTGAAATATGGGACTGTAGTGTAAGTGCTATTTTATACAGAAAGTGGAGAGAAGGCCACTTCAGTTTGCTGCAGAGAAAGTACTGATGTACTGCGTGTGGTGTGAGTATAGATATGTGTATTAGGTAGCAGGTATTGCTCAATCAATTAGTTAATCGACAGAAAAATGCCAAACAGTTTCTGGTTTCAGCTTCTCAACGGTGCTTTTCTTTATCTTATGTGATAATTATCTGTTAACGTTTGACTGTTGATCAGACAAAACAAGCAATTTGAAGGTGTCACCGCAGCTTTTAAAAAGCAGATATATTTTTAGATCAGAGGATTAATTGAAAAAAGTAATCAGCAGTTTAATCTAATCATGAAAATATTAATTTGTTGCGGCCTAGTTAATGTTGGAATGTACTGTAACTAAGTGCATTCACTAAAGTGCTGTACTTAAGTACACATTTAATGTACTTGCACTTGAATATTTCTGTTGTATTTCACTACATTTAAGATGCAGATTTTTGGTGTGTATTTGGAGTATTTTTTTCTTTTTTTTCTTTTTTTTACTCCACTACGTTTATTTGACGGCTGCAGTTACTTTGCAGGATAACAGTCTACATACAAAACAATGATGGGCTAAATACACAATGTTGCATTGTTATGCATTTATTTAACACTATAGAAAGTAAGGTTGTCAAAAGTATTGATACTTTTTCAGTACCACATGTTTAAATCAATATGATATACACATTTGATAGTATTGGAATTTTTTAAAAAGCATACTGACAATCTGATTTTCAACTGTGTTGCAGGTTGTTAATACAAACAAACAAAAAAAGATCATATTGTGCATGCCAGGGACTTTTTTTCTTCTTTTTGCTGTGGTATTGAAAGAGATATCGAGTATCATCTTTTAATACTTGTATTGTATCGAAGTTTAAAATTGTGGTATCGTGATAACCTTGATATAAATAAGTTAAATTTAGCCCCAACTTGACCAACTATAACTATATTAAAATGCTGCTTACAATACTGTTAATACATCGGTAAAAATAGCCCAGTAAAATATTATACTGTATAATAATATAATACTCACAGGGGGAAATTTTCCTGCATAATGATTAGTTTAACTTTTGATACTTTAAATAAATTTAGCGGTTTGCTGTATGTTATATATTCTTATTTTTATCATATGTTGAATGCAGGATCTGTAATGAAGTACTTTTACACTGTTGTATTTCTCAAAAAAAAAACCTTAAGTTAAGATTTCCCTTCAAGTCTGAGTTAAGTTTAAGTTTCCTTAAAATAAAATATGTTGCACAAAACACCTTTAAGTCTTCTCCTTAAGGTTTCTTTAAAATGTGCACTTATGTATTTAAGGTTTTCTCATTATCTTGTTCTTATACTTAAGGAATTCACAAAAGACCCTAGCAACCAAAGTAAGGAAAAAAACTTAAGGTGCCTCTGCCTCAATGTTTCTCCTCACCTAAGGAAACCTAAGGCATTCTGTGCAACACCCTTACGTCAGTCCCTCAGCTAAAGAGAAACTAAGAATTAAGTGTCATACTTAAAGTGTTTTGTGCAACCAGCCACTGAATACTTCTACTAGCACTGGCCCTAAATGACCTAATATTTATCACTCAGCAAAAGTATGCAGAGGCATGAATATACAGGTATGAATGTACTTCCTGTAAGCCTCGGTATGCACCACTGAGAAGCAAAAAAACACAAGAGAGATCCACACTAGCTGAGGAATTAAAAAAAACTACCAAACCACCAGAACGCACACACTGTAAGCAAACACAAATTGAGGGCAGAGCAGCACACTGCGAGCAGATTTCAGCAGTATCTGTTTCAAAGCCAGACCTCACCATAAGCAGCGAGAGACGGACATCTTCAATTACTCACCCTGTCACGTGCCAACTGGCAACAAGAGCACCGTAACAACTGTACGTTTCCTTTTGTTTCTCTGAGATCCCGTCATTCAGCGGCGCCTTGAGGCTTCATGACAGCTCCTATTGATCCACTTCACCATCACTCAGCCTTGACGAATGACTTAAAGCTGGCAATAAGTGGGATTATGCAACCTTCTGAAATTCGACCATCTGATATGCTACAACAGGCCGAGCCCCAGGAGACGCATGCGGAGAAACACTGCTAAACAGATTCTTTGTTAAAATGCAAAGTGTCAGCAATTGATAACAGGAGGCTCTTTAGCTTTATCAGTTCCTCTGTACTTTAAGAACAACACTCCTTTATGATGCCCAGAATCAGCTGCCTTTCTTTAATTAAAGAGATAGTTCCGATTT
>JAOVVB010163616.1:0-11575 GCA_028570985.1 Heterobranchus longifilis | reverse complement strand
GATCCAAATCTTCAAAACTTGTCATTTTCAGCGTGTAGGTTGGTCGCTACGGGAAACAAGCAACAAGCTGAAGGACTTTGGGAACGGGAACATGGACTTCCTGTGCAGACAGGGAGTAAGGTCTTATCACAGCACTGTTTGGTAAGCCCCCCAGACTACCCCAAAACAGATTTTTTTTTATTTTTTAAATGGTCTCCAGAGTGGATACACCTTAAAACATTTTTTTTTTTTCTTTGTGGGAAACTACGACATGAGCCTACCCAAACAGATTGGGCGCTGTGTGAGTTACATTAAAAAGACAACTTTGTGTCGCCTCTATCGTCCTCCGTGATCACTAATTTTAAAAGTCATGCGGCACAGGTGTTGTGATTAGGCTGTATTTATGTTGATTGCATTTATGAATCATCACTAGATGTTTATGCTTGTTCAGTTGTATGACAACACAGAGGGAGGTATGTAAATGAGAACTACTAAATAGTGAGTTCAGCTGTATTAAAAACACAGCAGAGGTGATCAGAGAGAGCAGAACCTGACAACCTGAGACTAAACAGAGTAACCCTCCTACTGCTGACCAGATGTTGGTTGTGTTGTTTGCCAATGGAAATTGGTCATAGTAGAAGAGATTTTGCCCTTTCTGCATTGATCAGGTATTTTAGCGGTTATGGTGATCTGTATGAAAACGACCAGAAATCACAAATGTAAACAACATTGTAAAAATAATCCAGCTACTGAAGAACGAACCAATTTATATTCGCACAAAGACAATCGGTATGCTGGAAGATTTAAAAGGTGACATGTCAGACAAACCACATGACTAAAGCCTCATCTGTATTTTGTTACTCTGCATGTCAGGGAGTTCAAAGACGAATGACCACTCTCTTCTGCCAGTAGATATTTATAATCTTTCAGTGGGCTAATAACTTCCACCATGACCGGACACTCCCCACATGGAATACATCAGGACCGATTCTGATCTTCATAATTATACTCTCACATACTCGTTCAAACAAACACCACGTGCAATACAAAAACCACAAGTGACTGGACTTACTGTTCTTTTGTGCTATTCTAAGTATGCAAAAGTATGAGAGGACTGAAAAAAAGAGACCTTCAAAGAGTGTGAAATAAGAGTTATCACGAGTCCAGCCCCAAATAAAAAACAAGAGGACAGCGAGCAAACAGAAAAGCACACAATGTTCCAATCCACGTTTGTCTCTGCATTATAAATACTTATCCTCGGATTAACATAGCTAAATGTAAAATGTGTCATACTATTATTGCTATGATAATAAAACATAATCACTGCACTAATCCTAATTAAGCTCATGGCATGTTTTGATACCATTTCAAAATAGTGGGACACTCACAGTGTACACTGAGTCATATTTTGAATACCAGAACGTATGAAAGCAAACCTAAAAGAGACCAAACCCAGCAAACAAATGAGCATCTCACAAGGGTGGCCAAAACATTATGATCCTGGTGTTTACCAAACACTGATCCTGCTCAAATTTGGAGTTGATGAAACTGGATGGGAGGAAGAGCAGGGCTCTAAAAGGCTTTGCAATATAGAACTGAATTTTATTGGACAACGTTTTGATCCGTGTGGATCTTCCTCAGGTCTAAAAAAAAAAAAGAGTCACATGTATCTCTCATATCACATAGGTCACGTGACAATAAATCAGGGACACCTGGTTCAATTAGGCCTCATAATCAGGATATATAAACATTTATCATTTTATCTGACTGTTAAATTGATCTTTTTACAAACTTTCTGAACCAAGAAGTTTTAGTTGTGTTATCTTAAAAGACTCAATTATTAACATTGGATCAAATAGCATTTAATATGAAAGGAGTCACTCATAATGACGAACCCAAAGAGATTCGACAATTCCTCTCAGATCTAAGGAATGTTTCTTTGAGGTCATTGTTTTGCTTTTTTACAGCCAGCAACTTTTGTGTTGGATTACTCTCATCGCTCTCATTAACTCTGTTTCTTGCTGCAATAAGAAGCTGTTTCAGTCAAAAAGCTCAGATAAACCTACAATACCACTACCAGTCAGCCAAACAGCAGCTGAGTTGGTGGAGACCAAAACAGAGATAAAAAAAAAAGAGTGAATATTGGATTTACATTTGCCAGGTGGTCAGAAACACAACAAATTCAAGCTAATATTGCTCTGTGTCTGTGCAAGTATTCATTATGTAAATAGGTGATATGTCAGATATACAGTATATTAGCAGCAAAAAATTAGAAACTAATCTAAACTTTTTGCACACTGTCAGTGATAGCAAACAAGGCAGACAGCAGCCAAACAGACAGATGATGATGATCAGACAATGGCTACAGAACCGTTATCGCTTCATGTGAATCTCTAACATGGTCCATGGTTTCTACCCCCCTTGTACCACGGCATGTTTCCTTTGTGTGTGTGCGCTTATGTGTTAGCGTGTGTATATCCTCCGCAGCACAGAAACATTTTATGCACCCCAACACAATTTAATTTAGTTTAATCTCAGCCTTTCCACTGGGAATGCAACATATAATTAAACTTTATGGAACTGCCCTGCAGCTCATGCGGAGAAACAGATTGTCTCTCACACACACACACACACACACACACACACACACACACACACACACACACGCGCGCGCACACACACACAAAGACTGAGGATGCAAAATAATTTGTGTCAATGCATAATCAAATTATTATATAACTTATGATTTAAAATTCAACACCTAAAAATAAATATTGATAAATCCTGCGAACACGGCAGTGCATAATTGAAAGAACAGCATGAATAACCAAACTTATAATGCATCTTTTCTATTACATGAATGTGGTTATGTGGATTTCATTGATTTGATTCTGCGCTTCATTACGTCTCCATGTATACAGGCAAACGCTGTGGATGCAATAACACCAGTTATTAGGAATGATACACAGAAATTGGTTCTGAATAGATCTGATCCAATGCGGCTCCTGTCTGTTCATAGCTGCTTTTATTAGGTTACTGAGGACATAACATGGCCATCCGTCTATCTGGATGGGGCTTAGCGCGGTGGATTCTTATTGGAGTTTCCATGGAAAAGGAGTGGTCTGGACAGTAATGCCTCAGCGATACTGGGCTCTGAAGGCATCGCCTCGGAGACGGAGGGAGATCAACTGAGCCTAGATCAGGTGTTGTGTAACCCCGCGGACGCACATGTGTTGCACCACGGGTACCGCCAAACACACATGGGAGAAATGATGTGTCTACATGTGTTCATGCATCATATGCAGACGTGTACTGGGTACCTGATGTGTTTTCTGCACCTTAGGGAAAGGCCAGAGGCATTTTGTTGATGCATCTCTCTGTATCCACCTCCTATGTGGAACAAAGGCCTGCTCCTCCGAGACCTCCCGCATCTCCCTCTCCTCTCCTCCCCTGACCTAGTTTACCTGATTGATTTCCACCCAGCTGGCCACTTGTATAACAATCCTTATGTGTGCGTGTGTGTGCACGCGTGTGCGTGCATGTGGTCAAAGCATCCATGCAATGTGTACGAACACATCTAGGTTAAGGTTTTACTTTTTACATTCCTTGAGTAAAGAGTTTTTCCTCGACTAGATTCCATAAAGTGTAAAACCAAGATAAGCACAAATAGTTTTCACGATATCACTCCTTTGTCCTCCCCCCATCTCTCCTTTTACAAGTTCTCTCATTTTCCCTCTTTTACTCTGTTTCTCCAACTTTCTCTCTCACCCTTCCTTCATCTGACCCTAACTTCAGCACAGATGAAGTCTGACAGCTTACAGGGCAGTACAACAATATCTTTCGCAGGAGTGTTTTTGTAGAAGGATGTAGCGAATTCAACAGGTTTTTTTAGGCAAGTCCATTTCCCAAGCAACACGACTCCTTTCTTCTCTCCAAGTAACCTCAGTACAGTCCATCTGGGTCCCACACACACACACACACACACACACACACACACACTAACGGAGTGTACTGCCAGTACTGCTCCTCACACCCTCTAAATGTCCCTTTGGCCTTACAAAGTCTGTTTCTCACACAGCCACACTATTAATAAATTTGCTTTTTCTTGCTTTCTCCCTGTCTCTGTCTCTCTCATTAGCTCCTCCCATGACTGCCATGCAATTCCCAAATAATGATACATTCCTAATATATGATATGGCTCCAGGCAGGAATTAGAAGTCACGTGTGCAGTACAACTCTGAGGAAGGAAAACAGCTTTACAGCCTTGACAGTGAGAGCAGCTTTATGACTACTCCTCAGACTGGCTTTGTTTCACCGCTGTTCCAGTTAAGGTTTGGGAAATTACCGGCAAGACTTGTGACATAAGCAAGGGAGTGCTGAGATGTCTAAGCACAACTGTGGGAGCTCAAAACAGTACTACAATTATAGATATAGTGCATGAGAGGCAAGGTGCACTTGTCAAAAACTGGAAAAATGCCTGTGGTTGAAATAACTGGGCTTTTTGTCCTAAGAACAGAGTACCTGTTGATCACGTTGGTTGGTTGTCAGAGTCAGGAGGCTCGCCTAAAGCTGCAGTGCAGACAAGAATCAGGTTTGCTGAAGTATCCTTAAGCTGAAGTGAGACCAAAACCAATGGGAGAGTTATAGCTGACAAATTTTTTGTAGTTTTTTGTATCGTTCTGTAGCTTCCCAGTAGTGTTCCTTGTGTATTCAAATCCAAACAATCACATTTTGGTCGAAATATGTATGTTTTAGCGTCAAAATGCTGTTTTTTCCAAGCCAGTCTAAAAACACGTCCCATGTGACCTGTTTCTGCATGATGACGTTGCTACATATAGGCAGACAGGAGTAACGCTACCGATGCAGTGGACTGCAGTGGACACCACGTTAGTTCGGATCATAGACTTTATATAATATTTACAATCTATGGTTTCGGATCTGAAGGTCACACAATAACACAAACAAACTAAGCTGAGCAACTCAGGCGTTCCGAGAGGTAAAATTACTGTTTTTGTCAATGGAGTCTGGTGGCTTTCAAGAGAGAGAGATGTGCTGCTGTGGAGGGGGCGGCAGCAAAACCTATTTCAACCACCTAAAGCCTACCTTGTCGGCAAACAGCCCTTGCCAACGGGGAACTGAAGCCGTTATATCTCTCTCGTCAAAGTCACCGGACTCCATAGACAAAAACAGTCATTTTACCTCAGCATTGCTGGTCTTCTGCTGCTCGCGATCAGTTGTGTTATTGTGTGACTTTCTGATCTGAACTAACATGCCGTCCACAGCAGTATATTGCTTAGCTTAGCTTACATTACAAAGCTCCAAACATTCACATTATTATTCATAACCGTATTGATTAGCTTACTGTGGTAACCTATGTCACTGCTTTTTGCTAAGACTGAGTGGGCGTTTCCATTTGAACAGATGGAGCCTGCCTTTAAAGGAAATCCCACTTTATTATAATTTGGGTCTTTTTTGTAGTTTTTCATTTCTATCTGTAATGATCACATTGTACTTACCAAAGTTATTGCAGAGATCTGGGAACATGGCGTTATCTCAATAACGTCCAGTGGGGCACAAATACAAACAGTTGATCAGACAAGCCGTAAACAAGCAACAGTTTAGCCAGGTGATCTCGACCACTTTATATAGACGTGAAACCCAAGTGAAATGTCAGTAGTAATCCCTCATTGTAAAGTGTGCTCGCTCAACTGTGGAAAGTAAGGTCAATGTTAAGAGAGGACTGTACGCATGAGAATTTTACCATTTGCTTTGTTTTCCAAATACATTTGCTGATCTGGGGATTAAACCTGCATGCTCATCTGACTTCTAGTGTTTCTTGCTCTCTCAGACTTGTATTTAGTAATGTTGGCATGTTTCCAGATTTCAGCAATTTTCTTTGTATGTAGTAATGCAATGTTACTATTACCAAAGGGAATAACTGCCAAACCTACTACCAAGACCAAGGCTCTAGGAAACTGGAATTTTCCTTCAAACCTACAGGGTCATGTTAGCAATGCATCACATCATACTGTAGTAAAAGAATCATATAAACTGACGTTTACCATATTTATCTTCTGAGTAAAAGATCTATTTGTGTCATTCGTAAAACTGCTTACAAATGAATTTTTAGAATTTGAGTTTCATGACATGCTAATTAGGGATGGAACAGAACACGTAAAAAATCTTAACTGTTCGCTAGTCACGGTTCGGAACATGTGTGAACCATTCGGATCATTTTAGCCTCACGCAGATTCCAATAAATAAGGCTTTCACGGAAAAAAAAACTTCATATAAAGTTGTCGGGGGGAAAAAGCCTCGCGCCGATAACCCAGTGACTTCACTTGACACGGAGGAGAGGTGTGGAGCACCGCAGCAGTGTCGGTCTGCTGTATGAGAGCATTAAGGATTTACTGTTACCTGTGACAATGACGGAAAAAGGTGTATAAAACGACGATGACGTGCGATACGTGTGGGCTATTGTGCAAGCGACAATACTTCCAATATCATGACCCATCTCCGTGATGCCAGCGTGTCCGACAGGCAGCGCACGAAGGAGTCGGGCAGGAAACAGAAACTGTCTCCCTCCTCTCTAAAACAGTCTCTCCGTGGATAACTGAAGGATATGCAGCCCTATGCAGACATGGAGGATGTGGGATTTCAGGATTACGTGAGTTGCGCAATAATATTCAGAAAACCGTGACCCCAAAACCGTGAACTGAACCGAATCATGAATTTTGTGAACCTCCCACCCCTAATGCTAATTGAAAGTTATTGCAGCACATTACTATATAGCTGTATTTGGCGGAAAGCGCCACTGCTTTTGCTCTACAAATAAATCACAGTGGGGTAGACATAGTATATCTTTCTTTAATATGAAAGCCTTCTCATAAAGTCAGATATAACATTTAGCAGCAACCTCTGGGTCTGAGCAGTGAAACCCACAAGGAAGTGCCAAAAACTGCAGTTCATCGAGTGGCCAGAGGAGGAGGCTTCTCATAGGGACCCATGTTAAAATGCCCAACTTTAAAGCACAATTAAACATATTTACAGCCTGGTACAAAAAATTATTTTGGTCTCTATTGCTAATTTTCCGATTCACGACTGTGAATCTGGATTTTTTTTTTTAACACACTCAACAACATATTGAGGCTTACATTTCTGCATAATTAAGGGTGTGGCTGCTTTGAGTGACAGGCTGCTCCGTCACAGCTCCACAGCCAGGAGCTGCAGGGCACCGGGCAGGAGAGGCTTCTGCTCTGCTACACTACATGGCTCCGACACGACGACACAGAAGCTTAAACCGAGCCACTGGACCTGACCGCCCTGGTTGTGTTTGGGATGTTGATGCATTGTGCAAATATCAGACTAAGAATATGATTTGCTGTGGGTGGTTGTTGTGACAGGAGGTTAAAAACAGTAGCTGGCTAGCCGCTACGTTAGCTCTGACGGACACGGGGGACTCATGGATGAGTAACGCCGACACAGTTAAGGCTAACCCAGCCGCTGGACTTGAATGCCCCGGGTCATGTTTGTGATATCTTGGTGCCTTTTGTGGATTTTTTTCATGCAAATATCGGATTAATAATATGATTTGCTGTGAGTTTAATTGGAATAAAGGACGTCAAAAAGTATTTTGCTTCACTTCCGGTGAGTGATATTATGTTACTGTTATTTTATCTGTATGTTAATTATTATTCTGAACAGTCATAATCAAGATGATAATCTATTTTTGGGTTAGGGGTAGCAGGCGACGTCACACGCACGGCCAAGATGGCGATGCAAGGAGTCGCCCACTGAGCTTCATTTTAGCTCTTCAGAAACCTATGGTGGGACTACGTCCATATTTTATACAGTCTTTGCTCCAGACAAAGACAGAGACAGAGACAGACTCCAGACAAAGACAGAGAGTCCCGGAGGGAGTTTGCAAAAAGTGCATTATAAAGAGCGGTTCACTGATGTTTTTGAATCTGATAAGAGATCTGATGAGATGATTGTAAAAGTCAGCTGATGCTGCTTATGACTGAACTACTTTGCATGAACAAACAAACAAACAAACCCAATGCTCAGTGCATTTCATGTTAAAACATTGCAAACCATTTCAGCCTTTCCCAGATGAAGCTCACACCTTCACTAACTCCTGTTCGTATTCTCGGAAACTGAGCGTCCATTGAAAGCGATGAAGTAATAGTGATGCCGTGGTCTTGGGTCTGTGTGCTCCAGATTAGTGTTTTCTGGGCACACAAACTCTGCCTAAGCCACAGGCTGTGAGTCACTGGATCAGGAGGAAGAATTCACAGCTAAACAAACGTAGGACAACAGCCAGGCCAACCCACTTTGCTGGCAGCCATGCATGGACTTGAGATCACACACACACACACGCACAGACAGACACACAAGCATGCGCATATACAGTATGAGCTTTACACATGCACACACCTAACAGTTACACACTCATGTGCTCACACACCACACACACACACATTACTGCTACTCTTCCCTGTGTCTACTGTTTACTCGAGCTATGTTTTTCTTTCACTCTCAATCTTTCTGATGCGGCCTTTGATAAATTTGCCCTTTTTGCTGTTGTTATCTTTTCTACTGGCTTTTTCTCCAGTCGCAGCATTTATCATGTTAGCGAGAAAATCTACAGTATCTGTCGAGCCTACGGAGATAAAGTCTTTTATGCGGCGTGAACGTATTGCTTTAAGTCCTAAGTGGCTCACAAGGAGAACAAACGCACTGTAGGAGGGTCATGGAGTTCCCTGGCTATCATTTCACCACCTCTACCACCATCTACAGAGAAGGGCAAAGAGCACATTTATCTCACAGGCTATTGTATATCTTCTTACTCTGTCCTTTTTATTCCAGCCTACTGACAACATAAATGCAGGCAATTTATTTAACAGGATTAGGAGATAAGGCTGCTTTCCACTTGACCAGGGCACCAGCGCACACAGAAATCCTCTCTTGTCCCACAGCCTGAGGCTGATACTTGTGCTAACTGCTAACGCCTTCATCCACAGGAAGGAGAGGGGAGGACTGCACAGATAGAGATGATCCCAGCCAGTGGGCCTCAAGGCTGGGTGATTTATCTCATCCTTTGCCTGCTGCTTTGGGAATGTGGGAAAGGAGCATGTGGCCACCGAGGCTGAGTGTGGCAAAAGTGTAGCATCGCTCGTGTTCTCAAACTTGATCCAGTCAAAGAACAGAAAAACAAGTCTTTTTTCCACAGCCCCATTCTGGCTCATGTTCTGAAATTAACATGCATGGTGGAGATTTTACAAGGACATAAAATCAGTGGTGTTTACAGCTGCACTTCATAGCAAACGTGAAATATTTATTTATAATTCGATCCTCCTGCTGTTGTATCTACACACTGTTGACAACCACTAGAAATTCTGTTGACTAGTCTAACGAGAGGGATCAAGACCCGTGGAGATCAGCCACGCGTCTGATGCCAACTGGCTATTTCCACCAATGAGGAAAACTAAATATAGCCAGTGAAAAATAGCTACAACCCTTATTAGTCTGCAGTTCTCTATATTTCCATGTGGGGGCGTGGCAGAGGGCATAAACTTGTGGCAGAAAAGAACAAGATGCTCCATCCCTGACATTATAAAAGATCAGGGAGCTCTAAAAGGTCGCCGTTGCCATATTCTCATTATCGGCGGTATTGACACTTGGTATTTCTCTGATCTTTTGCTCTAATTAAAAAAAGAAAGAAAAACAGTTGCCAAGGCTGCGATTCAAGTGTGTTTGTGAGCCAAGAGTGTGTCGTTGTCTATTGTGCACAGGCTTAGGGTGCGTGCGTGCGTGCGTGCGTGTTTACACACCAAGGCAACAGCACATTGTGATGAACCCTTCAAATGTATATCATCAAGTCATTCCAAGAAAGTCTAACTTGTTCGCTGCTTTGTTTATGCTGAGCCAAAGTTCATTCCAGGAAGTCATAGATCATAACATGGAAGATTGACAATTTAAAAGACAGCAAAAGGCAGTCAAAGATCTCTGTGATAAATTCACAGAAGTACCCTTGTGTTGATCTGCAGTTTTGTATAATGAAATATAGCCTGTCTCTTTGTTTTAGATTTAATTGACAGAGATTTCAGAGGCGCTAAAGCAGACGTCCTCATCAGCTGCAGAACAACACATCTTTGTGGTATTATCTTCGCCTGTATTAATCTGCCCCTCGGTGTTATAATGTCCACTGTGTCAATGTTTATATACAGTCAAACCACATCAGTCAGTTAATTTAACATAGGCCCTGTGGCAAGTGTCTTTTTGGACGGGGGCCCGGTGCAAACCAGCGACAGACTTAAGGCAGCATTAAGGTAGGACCTATGGCTTACTTTATAAACACTTCACTTCATGCATGTCCGTCCCTCCCCCTTCATGTTACCATTCTCAAAATCCTGTGAAACAACAAAATATATA
Source organism: Heterobranchus longifilis (assembly GCA_028570985.1). Taxonomy (NCBI): domain Eukaryota; kingdom Metazoa; phylum Chordata; class Actinopteri; order Siluriformes; family Clariidae; genus Heterobranchus; species Heterobranchus longifilis. The sequence goes on along the minus strand of JAOVVB010163616.1, from coordinate 1,162 downwards.
TATATATTTTGCAGAGGCACGATAGCTGCATCTGAGGCTTAGCACCGCCCAAGATGCAAACAAGCCACAGAGTTTTTTCCCCTTAGGCTGCGATCACACCATTTTTTTTGTAATTCGGCGAAAACGCAAGTTCTCCAATTGATTTGAATGTGGGTAGTGGGTTTAGGCTGCGGCGGTGACTGCCAAAAAAAGACACAGCGGTCTGCGGCGAAAAGTTGAACCAGATTCAAAGAAACGTAACCTGAGGTCACGCTGCGGTGACCAATCATGTAACATGTAAAAAATGAAACACAAGCACGTATCTGCCCAGGAGTCCATATAACTACAGATTTCAGCTTTATGAGCCATAACTGTCACTGAAAAATCAATACTTGAGGAATCAGAAACTTGCCATGTGCACGTGTCCATGGCCAATGGCCAACAAATCACAACACAAAGCCATTTGAGGCCATCTGGGCACTTTTGTCCTCAAAAAACCCCTGTCAAGGCAAGATGGTGCAGCCATGTTCAACTCAGACTGTCAACAAGTAAAATGTGTGTAAAGCCGAAATCTTGATCCTGAGGTGTGGGGAGGAAATGAGCCAAAATCTCTGTCCCAGGACCGTGTCAGCTCGAGGTAAATCCCAGTGATGCCTATGGGTGAGAAAAGCACCAGCATGTCCTGGCACAAGTGTTGGATTAAAAGGCTAATGAGTCGTGTTGGACCAATGTTTGCTATGTGACAAGTTTGGGCAGAATGGAAAGACTGGGCATGGCAAGGAAAACACACACACACGTGATCAAAGAGTTCAGTCAGAGTTCTTTAAGTACTCCTGTCTTAAAAACAGTCCAGCTTACATCATACCTTCAATGTCTAACCTCTCTCTCTCTCTCTCTCTCTCTCTCTGAGTCCTGAACCAAATCTGTCTTTCATTCTGCAGAAGTAACTCTAATTCATCTTGCAATCATTAACAACACATATAAGCAAGACACTTGACAGAGGTGCATCCTTGAGCAACCCCTGACTGCTTGAGATGATGTCTGCTGTGCAAAGGCAAAAAAATCAGAATTTCTTAATTTTGGTCAAAAATGACTTTTTGTCATTTTTGGACCAATAAAGATCTGCTCTATCACGTGGATAAATATCCTGTGTCTCCTGTTTGTTTTTTGTTGATTATAGAGG
>JAOVVB010163605.1:0-11575 GCA_028570985.1 Heterobranchus longifilis | reverse complement strand
AATACACTTACAGTTTAATATAAAAGATACTGTTTGTTATCATTACCAATAAACAGCACTGACCCATTTCAGAATAAGGGCCCAATAACAGTTCAATGGTAAGCAAAATGATATTGACTGTGTTTGCTATATTTTAATATTTTAACATTTCAGTGGGCCACATCCGGCCCTCGGGCCGCAATTTGCCCGGTTAGGTTTGGGCACAAAAACTACTTGGTACGTGCAGGCAACAAAAAGACTTGGTTAGGTTTAGAAAGATCATGGTTTAGGTTTAAAAACAGTGTATTTGTTACGTTACTTCCCTTCCATGCATATGTACATGACGTAGTCACACACGTGATGCAGAATATGACATAGTTCCATTTGTTATGTAAAGTTTAAATATCTAGTTTCAAACAGGCCACAAACACTGGTCTCCTGGGTCAAAGTCCTCTCTTTGTCCCACCCTCCCTAAACAGTTTTTCTCGCTCTTAATACTACATTACATGACTTCCTGCTTTGCTTCTGTTATAATTACTACAGCCACTAGAGGGCGCTGCTGAAGAAGAAATGTAAATAAGGGTCATAAGTGCTGCTTGTACAAACGACCTTTGTGTCATTAAGAATGTGAAATATTGATATCTTCTCTCTATCTTGAGGTGGGATTATTTTGTTGTTCCCAAAGTCAAGAATGAACTTTGAAACTATGATTTTACACATGAATGGAAACAGATCAACCTAAGAGAACAACACACATTACATTAGATTTATAATGTAATGCATACATGAATACATTTTGCATGATATGCTGCTACTTTCTACTTGTAGTTCCATTAGAATAAACAGACAGCTGGATTGTTGGACACTTGAGCAGAGTTTAATGTTCTGTGAAAGTGCCAGCTGCGTCTCCAACAGTAACTCTTCCTGAATTTGCCAGACAAAGCAGATGAAAGGCCACCGTCATTCAAACCACTTTCGTTTGATGTAGAGTTCAATCTATTTTTATTTCAGGAACAATGGCTAAGGTCAGCCACTATTTACAGCCGAGTAAATATTGATACGCTCGGCCCAGGCTGTCAACATGGATAATATGATAACCCTGTAGGAAATGAATTATTTACACTATGCTAAAAGACAAAGGGAGATGGCAATATACTGTAGTTGGCAGAGTAATATCCTGCAGGTACAATACAATGCCAGTCTTTGTCAAAGGCATACATATAATTAATGCAGCAGTTAGTTAATCCTCGATTAACTAACCTGACATGCTGTTATTGTGGTGAAATCAAATCTTTTCAACACCCTTGTTATTTGACATCTGTGCAAAACAAGACGTGTTCCAGGTATCATGGTCCATCTAACAACAGTTCCTATCAAATATCCCTTAGTTGATGAATTTCAGTTTGCAAGAAAAGTGAAAGAGTGTGATTTCTTGGTTTTTCATTTTGCAGGTAGATGAAGGCGGATCAAAACGATTCTTCCAGAACATTTGGACGTCTTTCCTCAAGGCCCGGCTTGTCTGTGGGATTCCAGAGGAGTCGCTGTATTTCAACCGTCTCCAAGACATTTATGTGATGCACGCTGAGGACTGGCATGACACAAGAGTCTATGCGCTTTTCACAAGCAGCTGGTTAGACACTTTCTCTTCCTTTATTATCAGCAACTAAGCAACAACATGAGCAACACGCTGACAGGGCAACTCAGAATAGCTCACCTTGAAAGCTCAGCATTTTTAAATGTTTTTCGTCCATGGAGACAAAACTAACCCTGGCCTGCAGGCTTTGACATACACTGTGTATAAATCTGCTCTTGAAGTTAGTTAATGTGCTATTAGTCTCGCATAGCCAGACCTATCTCCACAGCGCTGTGTCCATGCTGGGGTGTAGGTCTGGATTGAATGTCTTTAACTCTGATATAGTGGAAACAACTCCCTGGCCTGTTTATATTTCTTTAAACCAATCACAATCGTTTTGGGGCGGCGCTACGCCCCGGCTGCAGCGACGGGACTTTGAGAACCACACAAAAGGAAGGAGGGACAAAGATTTTCAATAGTTATAGGCCAGGGTCTAAAAGGCTTTATGCCGACACTGCTTACGTACCCAATGCCCTATTTCTACCTTCTTATGCATTGGTCCATTGATCAAGATTAGAGCCACACATAAGATGAATGTTCATTTCATTCCCTACTACATTCTCACATTAGGAGATGCACACATTTTCATGACCGCACTTTGTGTACTTAAAGGGGTGCTCCAGCAATTTAATATTGTACGTCTATAAGGTTGGGAGACTCACAAAAGAGACATATTTTAAAAAGGAGGCTCAAAATCAATATCTTTCCTGACTTTTAGTTATTAGTACGGATGAAACTGTGTGGCCAAGGAAGCTGCCCTTCTACCACTCGACCAAGCCCCTTGTAAAATTGGCAGGGCTGTTATGTCTCATCTGGAAATGTAATATTTAATTGTAAGTGTAATGGAGGGTTTGTCAAATTCACAAAGTTTGATTGATCGGGTTGCATCAATGTTCCATTTTGTGAGCACCGCACCCCATTTGGCCAATCTTTTAGAAGTTACTCAGTTCTCCAGAACCCTATGCCAAAAAGTATATTACTTTTTAAGATCTTCTGCTAAGAGACAAACACAATGAGGCAATGGGACAAAACCATAACCCTAACTACCACCACTAATCCCATATGTTTTTATGTTAACTTCAATTATCTTATTTCTCTTCCAGGAACTCCACAGCAGTGTGCATCTATTCAATAGAGATGATTGAAGAAATATTTGAGAATTCAACTTTCAAGGGCTATGACAAAGACATTCCCAAACCAAGGCCAGGAACGGTAACCATTTGTTATGTTGCTATGATGCTGTGCAGAGACAGAATACTTCCTCCAAGCGTTTTATTTTTGTTTCCAACCCTTTTATAGATTTTGGCGTCACTCACATTTATTGTGGTAGTCTACTGCAGTATATCATATGCCCCTGAGTAAGTGTGTATAAAGAAAGAAAACAGACACGTTACACAAGTGGGTGGAAACTGGAAAATGTGTGTCTGTGTTACTTATCCCCATCAAATGTAGGTTCAGTGTTTCCCTCTGATTCAGATTGTAGTTTTTCATATGAAGTCTATTTGAATTCAGCCCTGTAGTTAAGGAAATAAAGATAAAACATTTGGCAGAATTTCGAGTAAACACTTTACTGAAATTGCTTAACCTGAATGTCCTATAAACATTCAGTTTACATTGCCATCTCCTGCAGTATACAAACTACTTTTAAATTCAAACAACTTTGTGTATTTTTCAGTGTGTAAAAAACAGCAGGACCCTGCCATTGGCCACTGTCAGTATAGTGAAGGATTACCCGGAGATGACTGACTGGGTTCACTCCGTGCATTCTTCAGCTCCATTCTATGTAAGCAGCAACAACTACACCAAGATAGCTGTGGACCGAGTGCAGGGAGCAGACCAGCGCAAGCACAACATTCTTCTTCTGGCTACTGGTATGTTCTGGTTGGGAAGAAATGCACTGCTCGTGGTCTTCCGTACTTTATTTAGCTGCGTGTACCTTGAGTGTTTCCTTGTGGATCTGGCTTGTAATCATGTATTGTCTGTAATCTGTGCAAGGGACAATGAGCTAAAAATACAGCATCACTCTCAAAATAACAACGTGACAACAACGCTATTTGTGTGCTGTTCCAACAGATTCTGGGAAGATCCATAAAATCTTAGAGGCCGGGTCAGAACCTTTCATCATCTCTGAAACGCAACTCTCCAGCCGTTCACCCGTACAATCAATGAAGCTCGACTCCAAAAGGGTATTTGAAATGACATGGCATGCACTGTTGTCAGAGCAGGGGTATGAATTTAACATCTAAATGCATCAATCTAGTGCAATTTCAGAAGAAAAGAGGCTAGATATGTTAAGAACTCATCTTATTTTCTCTCAAATTCAAATCAAACATCTCAAGTTGAACCCAGCAATTTAAACCTACAGATAATGATAATGAATGGGATCACTGGGGCTCCCCTACATCAAGAAACTCCTGGAAACTTACAGGATTTACCAAATTTGCATTATATATCTCCCAAATGCACATACATGAGACAGATGCTGCATATTGCTTTAAATGTTTATTTTAAATGTTAGGAACAAAATGTGTGTTGAGTGAGAGACAGGTCATTTTAATTTCTAAAAAAAAAAAAGGCCTGCAACATCACTGTTTTAGTTCAGTCTTATTTCAGTATTATTATTCAGTCTTATTTCGGTATTTCCAGCTGCATCATGCAGCTATTTTTTAACAAAAGAAATCTAAAAAAAACTACCTGCCCAACACCAAACAGCAGACAGACAAAGCTGGTGACTAGTGGAACATTTAGCAGCACAGAGAGACAAGAATTTTCCTTATGAGTTGGTGGAGACCAAAACAGAGCTAAAAGGGGAATCAGAAAAAACAACTCCAAATGCTAATATTGCTTCATGTCTGCTTGTTGTGTAAATAGTCAATTATTTGCTTCTTGCATTGCACCCACGGGGCCAAAGTGAAATTATATTTCTGTCTCCCTTTGCTCAGAAAAAGTTAGTGGTGGGCTTTTCGGAGAAAATTTCTGTCGTGGACCTCCAGAGGTGTGAGGAGAACAAGTCCTGTGCAGATTGTGTTCTAGCCCGGGACCCGTACTGCGTCTGGACGAAGTTTGGATGCACCCAGACTGTCCCGTAAGTGTGGACGGCATTCATACCAAGACTCTGTAGTAGACTTTTGATATAGTGTGCAAAGCCTTATCATATTACAACAGACATCAGTCAAAAATATTGAAATAGCTGCTCTCTGCATGTTCTTCTGAATATCATTTTTTCTGCCAAAGATAAACATTTTTTCAGAAACTCAACTTTTTCCAAAATAAAACAGATCATTGGGACAACGTCAAAGTCACTAATCTCTCATAAAACATGCACTGTGTTTTGTTTTTGATCACAGTGGGGGCATTCAAAATATCTTTGATGGGAACAGAAGTGTGTGTGCTACGCCAGCAGAAGGTAACTAATGATGAGACTGTTATTCGTACGCACTTGCTAAAGGCTCAAAAACCTTTGGTCACATCTCTATTTTATCTTCTTTTTATTCTTGTAGAACAAGTAAACCGGACTAAACGGGAGACACCAGCAGCTTCACCACCAGCAGAGGATTTGAGGACGGCCCACTCGGTCCCCCTGGGTGTCCCTTTCTATCTGTCCTGTCCTATAGATTCTTACCACGCTGTCTACACCTGGGAGCACGGAGGCCAGAGCAGCCCTTGTCTGCAAATGCAGTCTAACTGCCTGCATCTCATCCCCGCCATGGCACAGGAGAACTATGGCGGCTACGAGTGTGTTTCCAAAGAGAAAGACTACACCAAAGTGGTGACAACGTATCAGCTTACAGAGCAAATGATCCCAGATACACATATCGTCACAAATATACATATCCCAGATGCACAAATCATCTCAGATACAAATGAAATCACTGACAAGAGCAATACTCGTTTAAAAGAAAATGATGCATCAGCTGTCGTGCCGCGGACTGCATGGATCACCCTCGGACTGGCTGTAACCGTGTTGGGGATTTTCAGATAGGGTGTGCGCACAAATGACTGTTTAAACTTTACACTCCGTTCTCTTTGAAAGGTTTTTCTGTTGGTCCAGAGACCGCATGGTTAAAAATGTAGCATCAACATCCTCTGGCCCTTTGTCCTTGCTCTCAGGCCAGGACGCAGGCAGCATTAAAGGAAATCCACTTCGACACCAACGAAGCTTGCAACAGGAACACTCCCGCCGACAGCCTAAAACCTTATTTGCACAGGTGGTCACATAGCTGGCAGAAAATTTAGATTCACAAGTCTACAGGAACATGCTGTAGCCAAGTTCTCAAGTCTACAGGAACATGCTGTAGCCAAGTTTCTTTTTAAAAAGAGTAGCCAGAACAGGAAGAGTTTGGTGTGATGGAGGGAGGAAGCAGCAGCAGAGCACAGATTGAATGATGTGAGGGACCCTAATGGTGTTTGTTTGGATCAGGTGACGATCAGTCAAAGACGTCAGCATCCTTCATGAATTACTGCAATGTTTCATTGAGTGGGTACTTGTATTTATTTTAAAGCAAAGGGAAAGGGGAAGGAAGTAATCTGAAGGAGTTCCTTTGAACAAGGGCTCAGTACAAACCATTGACTGTAAAAAGAATGGACGTAGTGAGAGTGACGTCACCCATTGTTTGTGGACTGCTGTTCTGAAGCCACGAGTTTGGAATTTGGCTGTCGCCATCTTGGCTTTTTGGAGCCAAAAATTGACCATATTTGGACAAGAAGGCATCGCTGGGGACGATGACGCGGTCACGCTAGTGACGTCTCATCTATGGCTTCAGTGGCACTGCTATACTAAATCCATGAGCTAACCGCTAAAGAAGGGAGAAAGTTGGCGATTTTCAACTGGCTTACGCGAGTCATCCGGCAGAGTTTTGTCAGCGGGTGAATATGGACTTCCAGGCGCTGTCGGCGTTTGCTGTAGTGACACAGAGCCGGTAAAAACCAGCAAACTTTCCCGTAAGTTAGCAGCTAATGCTAGAGCTAGCCAGCTAGCATGGTTAGCACGATGCTACCGAACGCTTTTTCAGTGACCAAAATGTTCCATTAAACTTTCATGAAGTTAAAACTGTCAAAGGTTCAACGTTCTAAGACATAAACACTGACAACACAAAAACAAGTTTACGTCTGTTTTAATGTAAACAGAGCCTGGTTAGCATTGCTAAAGCCTCTATTTTGATTGACAGGTTGGCATGTAGCCCCGCCCTAAAGTATACGCTGCTTTATCATCTATTTTCCTAAATAAAAAATCAGCCCGAGCCCGGCCCTAATCTTTCCATGGTGTCGGGGCCTGTCGGGCTTGCAGCACTCTACTATATGCACTCCTGTAACTTTCACCAGCAAAAAAAAAAGAACAATTAAAAGAAATGCAGTGATGACAGTAATCAGCTGAATCTCGCGGTAGACATCACATGACTGTGGCATTGCGGTAATGCGGTTACAGTCACAGCCCTAGTAGTGCGTGCACGTGTTGAGGCCAGCACTTTGGTCTATTAGAGGTCAGACAAAAATGTCAAGTTCCTGTGTAAATTCCTTCTATGCTGACAGATTGTGTTTAGGGAAGGGTGGAGGCAACCGGGGACCCTCACTGAATTTCCGTTTTGGTAAACTCTCCCACTTACATAACAGTCAGTGGTCAGAGAGGCGTTTGGAAAATGTGCAATAAAAAAATGTTTTGCTGCAGAGCAGGCAATATCTGATTTCGAAGATAATAGGCACTTTGTTTAATTTCCACATCGATGTTGATGTTGATAAAACATTTAATTTTTTTTGCACTGACATACAGAGGTCAATATGAGCTGCAGTGTGAGCGATGGATACATTAGTCCCACATTCTAGATTTGAGATGGTTGTTGAAGGTTGCATCTAAACAGTGTGCACACATCTGTCATTGAAGTTTTATATGAGCTACTTTTCTAGTCAGTTATTTATATTAAAGCGAGACTATGTAACTTTCACCAAATAAGCCACTGTTACCACAAGTGATAATTACAGGATAAAAACTAAAACACAAGTCAAGAAAAGTCTGAGAACTGGCTTGGGAATGTCCATAATCGACGCATTCTCATGAACGGGTTCATATGATAGAAAAAATGTCTGTACAGTTTGTATGAATTACGGTGCATTACTTTTCACAGTAATTACTACAAACAGTGAATGAGACCAGCCTACCCTGATAGAGCAATATCTGGCTAAAGTTTGCTAACATTAGTCTGTTTTATTTTCTTATAAATTCAACTTTTCATTTGCAGCCTCCTTTCAAAAGTTACATAGTCTCAATTTAAACAAGAAGATATACATTAAAATGTTTAAAAACTACTAAGCTAAATATATTTATTATGTTAATAGTATTTTGGTACTATTTTGTGTTTCAAACTGTTTTTTTTCTATACATGCAATGTGTCCTTATTAAATCCCTATTTAAAAAAAAAAGTATATTTTTACATAATGGCTACCTGAAGAATGTAAGTAGATATTATTGATTTCCTGCTCATTAAAAAAAAAAAAGAATGGAGCTGAGACATTGCTCACAAGGACTCGTAGTCACACCTCTCTTCAAACCACTCGTGGTTTCAATAAAGTCGTTTATTCATCCCTAGTAGGTAATTCCTTCATCAGACGTGGCACTCAGTAAACAACGTGCAGCCTGATGATCTTGATCTTAATCTGTCTTATTCCTGGATCTGACCTGGTCTCACCCGTTAATGATGACAAAGTGAGCAAATCTTGTTTATACAAGGAAAACAAACAACAACACAACTACACTGTATCTCTTTGGCCAGCATCACTCCATAACCACCCAGACATCCTGCATTCTTGTCAGATTTTCTTTCAGATTAAGTAATTATAGTTTAAAAGCTTCATTAGAATTCTACTGCTGTTTATATTTCTGTATATCCACATTACACATCTACAAAGGCACAGTCAAATCTGATTTTCAGATAAAAACTCCACTCAAACTCAACTCCGCCACTTGAGACACAAAAATAAACTGCTGTGATTTTTGTGTTACTTAATTAAGAACAAAAATCAAGCACATACACCTAGGCCACTAGATCCTCACTAACCTGAGGATCCCGACCCCTACTAGTGGTCGCCAACGCTTCACAGGGGGTTGCAAGGCCTTCTTGATGTGTAAAACCAATCATTATTATTTAGTCTGGTTTACTATGTGAACAGTGCCTGGATAAACCCTCCGGGAAGAAACCTAGAACACAGGAAGTCCCTCCCCATCGTGTTCTCATTCTCAAAGTCCCTTGGTTGCACAAGTCTATTAAGCATCTATGATTGTTACAAATTTAAAACAAAAATACATAATACAGACAGAAAAATGTCTTAAAAGTTCCTGAATAATCTACTCAAAATGTATCCAAATCACTTGTTTTACACACATTTCCTGCAGTTATTGCGTTCACTATTTGGGTTAATTGTACAAACTGTTCCGTACTGTTGTGTTATTGTTATGCATTGAAAATAATATGAAATATCTATAAAATATGTTACTTAGTCAGGGGTCAATGATAGAAAGGCGGTCCCTTACGGAAAAAGGTTGGGAACCACTGATCTAGGCGTTTTAGCTCTCTTGTTTGGGAAACCTTGCTGTGACTATGTTGTGATGTCATCCTCAATTTAGGAAAATATTTTCTTTCAACACAATGACTTTACGTGGTATGAAGGGAAATTAAATGTGTGGTATTAGGCGCCACCGATACCACAAATTATGTCAGTTGTTTTCATCTTAGGTTACAACACAGACTTTTTACAGTTTTGTTTTCCTAGCGGCGTAGTGCACTGCATGACTACATGACCCACATATACTGTGTATGTGTCTCACTGTCCGGTCACTTTAATGAAGATCACAGAGTCTGTGTGTGTGTGTGTGTGTGTTAAGCCGGAGCTGGCACAATACCTGACAGCTCAGTGTCTACCTGGCCTGTAGACTGTAAGAAGGTTACTCATAGTTCAGGGTGTAAAATATGTTTTTGTGCATCTGTGGTTGACATAATTTGTCTGTGGTGTCTGTCTGCATGAGTCATTGTTTGAGCCACCCTGTTTAATTCATTCCAGCTGCTCTGTAGGATAAAAACTGTGTTTACTGTAACGGCAACACTTTATAATAAGGCTATAACTCTTATACTGAAGTAATGCTTAATACATGACTCATGATGATTTCATGCATGAATTAATGGAGCATCTATCATGAATTCCTGATGCTCACCCTTAATAATGACACTATGACTTTATGATTAGTTCACACTTAATGGATCATCAGTTATGGGATGTTAATTGACAGTTACTTCATACATCAATTGATGTCACCAGATTATCTGGATTCCTCTTACATAAAAGTTGATTTCAGGACCATGTATTCGCTCAGCCTCCCTGATATATATATATATATTTTTAAAAAAAAGGAAAATAGATTAATTTTTCTATGAGAATCAACCCATTTTTTAAATTAAATTGTGGAGCTTAAACATGTGTGATAATTATCCTCTGGTCTTACTTTTATGTAAGAGGAATCCAGATAATCTGGGTGCATATATGAAGTAATTGAATTATCATTACTGGTGATCCATTAAGTATTGACTTGACAATTTATTAATGGTGGGCAACATAAACTCATGATACATCTTGTATTAATTCATGCATTAAATGATCACGAGTCATGTATTAATTAAGCATTAATTCAGTACATGATTTGTACCCTTATTATAAAGGCTCCCCCTGTATAAAGCTAAGCATCACTGATGTGATTTTCTGTAAGCCTACTTTAGGAAGCAGCTCTGAGTCTACATGGCGCCGCTCTGCAGTCTAAACTGAGATACAGTGACCGTGAACTTCTGCTGTCTCTGCTGTGCCCTGATATGAGCCCATGTAGACCTTGATCCCCAGAGAACTTGGACCACAATTTACAGCTCCAGGTTTTCCTGTTGTGCCTCAGGAAAAAAGGAAAGTCTACTGGAAGACTGCCAAAGTAAAGGAAATCATGGAACAAAAACAAACATAAACAAGCACAAATCTTTTTTTTGTTCTAAGGAAACCAAAGTCATGGATCACGGCTTCAACCCCACCCTGTGCATTAAAAATTATCTATAGCCATTGTACATACACAGGAAAATCTAAAAAGGGGAACACCACCTAAATTATGAATTCCAGTATGTTATTTCCATGGTCTATGAAAGTTCAATCAATATTTGGGAACATGAGCTACTCTCTCTCAAAGCCAGAAACCAGAGAAGTCTCAAACTTGTGATGTCATCAAAAGTCTGGAGCTGCTCAATAGACAAACAATGGAAGAATGTTTGTTTTCTTGTTTATACCCAAATGAGCTTTATTCTATTGTAGTGTTCTCAGTACTAAAGAAAATGGAAATACAAAATGTACCCCTATAATCACAACATTCCCACGTGTGCTCTCAATGTCATCTGTAACATCTTTCCCATTTCATTGTCTATGGAGCATTTCCACACTTTGAACTCGATGGCATCACATATTTGAGTTTTGCACTCTAGTTTTTGGATTTGGCAGAGAGTTGTTCATGTTTATCAAGATTTTATCTTGGACTATAGGAATAACGTATGCATTTTGAAAATGGGTGTGCGTCCCCTTTAATATTTGTATGGATATACTGTATAATTTGTATGGATATACTGTATAATTTACTACAAGTACAATAACTATATAGATTCTGTCTGTACAGTATTTTGGCAGCAGAGGTCACTGGCGTCAACAGGACTGACATGTTTAAACAATAACTGAACACCCAACCGTCATCCTGAAGTGACCCTGAGACAGTAAACCAGCCTGGTCAGAGAACAGACAGCACTGTAAGGATCCATCCATCTTCTACCGCTTTATCCTCTTTAGAGGGTCGCGGGGGGGCTGGAGCCAATCCCAGCCATCATCGGGCGATGGCGGGGTACACCCTGGACCGGTCGCCAGTCAATCGCAGGGCCGACACATAGAGACAGACAAACA
>JAOVVB010163594.1:0-11575 GCA_028570985.1 Heterobranchus longifilis | reverse complement strand
CTGCGGACCCACTCTCCTGAGTGGATGTTGATGGTGGTTCCCACCAGATTGCTGTTTCTCTGTCTCTTCTCCCACAGAAAGTCCATAGCTCTCCGGGCATGGGCCTGTGTGTGTGTGAGGAAGGGTGCATTATTGATTTTAAGAAGTTAAAAATCAATCTGCAGTAGCTGTCCACTGTTGGAAAGATTACAGTGATTGACTCTGTGCTTGATCAGCAGTCTACTGCTGCCAGGAAGTAAACCAGTCCAAGGCTCTAATATCATTGCACAGGGTATAATATCAAACTAAATAAAATATTTCAGTAAATCACTGCAGCTATAGGGTTCTACCCCTCATTATCTCTTTATATACATTTTATACAATAGACCAAATTCAGATTTTTTGTTTTCACAAGAGGCAGGTTGATCAACAAGCAAAGCAAGAGAATCAGATCTCACTGAATACAAGTGTCTGAAATTTGATCTAAAAAAGATTAACATGACAAAGTGTAACCTGATTTACAGAAAAAGAAAGAAATGTGAGCCACTTAAGGTGAGGTGTGGCTGTTCAGTGACGTGTCTGTTCAAATAGCTGATGGCTTTCTGACTATTTAACAGGTGGTGATAGCTAAATATGTCAACGTGTCTGCACAAGAGACATCGCAGTACACCCACAAGTTTACTTTTGTGTATGAGAACAGTTTTACCGATAAAATTAGCTCAGGTTATGAACTTTTAGTCAAGAGATTCATTATTCCTAATAACCATTTTGCTGTTTTAGATGACTAAAATATATTGCTTCCTCATCTATAATACTTTACTGAACAACAGTATAAATCTGCTCACACTGTTGTTGACTAATAACATCATGACTGTTGATATTTAAAATGGTTTTCTTCCTCACAATGTGGTCAAAGTCAGAAATTACATTTATTTTTTTTAGATCTACTTAAAAAGAAGTTCCACTAAATCATAAATCACAACGTGTTAAATGTAGAGTCTGTGATTCTGGAAAAAGATTGTTGATATTTGAACTCCCAAACTAATACAACACCCCCTGTTAATGCTCCTTTTTTTTACCCTGCCTCTCACTCTCTCTGCCTTTCTCTTTATTTATCCAGGGCCTTTCCCTTGCATGAGCACGAACGCAGCTGCTGCTGTTGCCAGGGCTAAGTATGAACACCGGATGTTTTTTCAGCACACACACAGAGCGGACAGCAAGCGGACTGTGAGGAGATATTCACTGAATTTGACAAAAAGGTGTATTGGATCAGAATCCCAGACCCCACCTTTAATGTAGGCACGGGAGGATCTTATCATCTGATGTATATTTGATACCTCAAACACAGGATCCCCAGTGAAGCGACTTAAGGCTGCAAACTCCAGGATGATGGTTCCTGCACACGCAGTGCAGGTGTCTGTTTCTGTGCCCGTTCTCGTCTCAGGACCCCTGACACCGTGCTTCAAGTTCACCTGCCAGGCAGAAGAAAAAAAAAAAACATTCCACAATCTGTTTTAGTCACATTTGGTTGGTTTGCAAGAGAGACTGTGCATGAAAACTAGTCAGACAGGAAAATATCTGCATTCAAAAGCAGTGACAGCTGGGAGCAGTGAAGCAGAAAATGGAAATATGTAGTCGTGATCTGAGGGGTTACAAATGTCAATTTGACATATTGCAACCCTGGAAGTGTGTGAATAAGCTCAAATATTTATTTTTGTAGTACATATAGTTTTGAGTTTTTCTCCCCAACATACAGTACAGATTTCGAGTGACTCCAGTACAGGAGTCCTAAGACTTTTTTTAACGCCACTCAGAATGACATTTAAGACCAATTTAACAATAACCGACAGAAAAACAGGAGCCGACATCAATTACTTAGAGTTCCAGACAATTTTGCCCAAATGTTTATTGTAACATAATTATATAACATGGCGGAGACAAGGGTAGAACAGAACCGGGAAATAGCTGGCGTTTGTCGGCCGGTTTTCTTGGTAATTTTGTGTTTCTCACTCTGCATGTGTGATTCCACTAACTTGACTCCCATTGCCCCGAGTTTGACAAACTTTTTGCATAAAATACACAGAGCTTTGTATGCAGCAAAATCTTGGTTTGGGGGGGGGGTGGTTCTAAATCACATGAGGTCCCCTGGTAATACTAGTCCCGTGCAAATAGGGCTGCAGTCTTCATGAAACAAAACTACATTTATTTGCAAAATAGCATGAAGAGCACTTTTTATCACATATTTAAAAACTAAATCTTGAAAATTGGATAATATGGGCCTACCAATGACAAGCCAAAACAAGTACGTAATTATAATTCTTGTTTAACATTCCTACGTTAAACAGACTACAGTGCATGTAGGTTTGTTTCTGGTATTAAGGAGCTGAACTGTGTGCAGGTGTCTCACCCTGGGATAAGGCAGGCCACTGCTGGTGTTGAAAGCTGGCAGCAGTCGGAGGCCCAGGTCTTTGGCCATATGCAGGAGCTCATCCTGGTACCACTGCATGTGTTGACCTCCCTCCTTCAGCATCACAGCCATGGAGTGCCCTCCCAACAGACCTCTGAACACACCCAACAACGACATGTTCAGAATTAAGTACAGCAGAATCCAGTGATTTCTTATCACTAATGTGTTTTTTGGACAGCTGATCTGTTTACTGCCTGTCAGAGGGTACACTTAGTGTAAAATGTGGTACAGTACATTAATAGTTTATCTCGACCATTAATGTGTGTTGATAGTCTAATCAAATCTCACCCGAGGACCCGTATGTTGGTTTCGAAGACCGATACCACAATGTCGTTGTCCAGCCTCACATCTGACAGCACTCTTCTCACTGCAGCCTCAAACTCTGTCGTCTTGTTCAAAAGCTGGCGATGAGAAATAATACATGACTATAAAAATCAGGCTTAATTATAGACCATTTCATAGTTTAAAAGTGGATTGAAAGACTCAGGATGTTCTTCAGACGAATGACCCCAGAAATATTTAATTAAGGACTTGGTTTATTTTTAACTTAGTAACATTGACATTCCTCTAAATTCTATTAAGGACTTATCATGGGATCATTGTCTTGTACAGTGCGCATAATACATTACTCCAATTTCATCAATACATCCACCCTGTTCTGTCCTACTTATTTAAATACAGCCTCAAAATAAAAAAGGACTGTAAGATAACCAAACAAGAAAAATACCCAAAACCAATACTCACCACCAGAGTATCCAGAGTGTCTATGAGAGTCAGAGAGAACCTATCAGAGAGAGACAAAGCATGTTTACCAAGAGGGTTGATTGCTCTTCGCAATAATTAATGTAAACATTATTAAACATAATACTGGTTAGTCTAATGCATTAGATCTCAAGGGACAAAGGCAGTATGCTACTCACTTTCCCAGAGCGTCATCTACGTCACCTCGACTGGGTTCAAGCCCACGTACTCTTCCTCTGCATGTTAGTGGCATCAGCTCATCTGCTGGGTATGCATGGTCCTGAGAAATACACAAACACACTTTAAACACCATGCTTTGACCTTCAGTTATTCTCTTTTTTTTCCTGCAGAGGCCAGCTCAGTCTAATTAGACCTCAGTCATCTTGAAATATACACAATATTTTGTTATCTAAGATAAAAGAAGTTGCAAAAAGCCAGTTGGTTGACTGATATAAAAGAAAATATATATAATCATTATATATCAAATATAAAAAAGTGTAATTGTGGTTCCATAATTAACAATGACAAAGAAAAACATCACATCTTATTTTACAACATATATTCTCTACTCTACACTAGTGTGGACCAGTATGGGCAGGGATGCAAAAAGGAAAAGTGTCCTGATCACCTAATAGGATGCTCAATTGTCCTGAATCGAATCCAAATATCAATGCTGCTGCAAAAAGACTTAAACTAGAAATTCCTACTCCTGTGAAGGAAACCAGTGAAAATATATAACTTACCATATAATTCTGATATGCATGGTCAAACATCTCAACCACTTGGTTCCTTTGGTGACAGGAAAACACAGACAAAAGTCAGCGTGCGTGACATGTTTTCAGGGAAGAAACTGTGTTTTTCTCAACTCACCTCAACCTGTGCTTCTCATCCCGTGACATGGCCTGTCCGAGGCTGCATAATGCTCCGAGCACCATCAATAAGAACAGTACAGCCGGCATTGTGGTAGGTGGGCAAGATCGCAGCCAGCAATATACATAAAACTACAGTTTGGCTCTCAGAGTCAGTCACAGAGCAAATACCTAGACATTACCACTGCCCAAACTAAACAGCTCAAACTAACAAAAACACCTAGGAAACACAAACCCACACCATCCCATTAATGTTATTTCTCTGGGATCATGTTAAAGCACTTTTTGGCTTTGCCTAAGATGTACCACTTAATCATCAATAGGTACAGAAAGCATCATCATACTAGTTTGTTGCTGAATCTTGGCAACTTACACCCCATCTGTTTCTCAGCAAACACCAGAAACAGGACAATAAGTCAAATAGAGACAATGTGCGCTTTAATATGTGCACTTACAGCCAAAACGGCATTTAAATAGTAGAAATTGTAGGAATGTAGTTATTTCAAGTAAACAGATATCGAGGTGTAACTGACAGAGACGTACCAGGCATTAGTTGTAGTGCAAAGTTGCTCCAAGTCCTGTGAGCAGGTTGGTGAGTCACACCTATTTATTTTTCTAAAGTGTCACCCGGATCTATTGTACACCTGTGTGACACGTTGACATGCAAACGTTACATGTAACTCCCTAAAGCAAACCCGCTAAATCAGATTAATCCTGCGATCTAAATATTTACAATAATGTTATTAACTAAATGTAGTCTTCACGCAACAGCGATCAAGGAAACGTATGTCATTTTCAGTTATCACAACACACATTGTCACATTTAAGACTCACTGTAAACAAAAGCAAGCAACGCCGAATTAATTGTGTATAATCCCACTCCACAAATCGTTTACTTACTCCACACAATCTACAGCCAATTAAAGCAGAAGTCAAACCAACAGCCCCACACATACCAGCTCCTGTTATCACTCTGGTGCGTCAACTGCAAACCGTTTTAGCAATGAGTTAATTATTTCCTCCTCTTGACAGTTCTGTTTCGTCAGCCAGTCAGCCGAACACTTGTCAGGGTTTAATTAGCCAGTTAGCATGCTGTGCTAACTAGCCGAGCTGGCGACAACGGACAGACCAATAATAGAAGTAAAATCGACAAAAGCCGCGTCCATTGTTGAGTAGCGGACCTGACCGAGCTATCTTTTCTGTCCTTCGGGCTATAAAGTGGCCAATTTCGACGTAAGCTGCTGTTTAGACAATCTAGCCTGTCTTAAAAACCGGATGCCGTTGCGATGAAAACGTCAACAACATCCGCTTCCTGGTATAGTGTATTATTGTGCCCCGAGTTTAGCATCTCAGGCAGCGTTTGAGCGCAGGCTGAGAAACAAATCGCCTCTCCTTCGCTGGGAGTTGTAGACGTAACTCTACACGTGGCTGTAGTCCTATTATTAAGCACATATGATAAGGATAGCCAGGTGTTTAATGACTTTTGTTTTGAATGGGTTACACAAGGAGTTGGAGGAGTTACCTGAAAGTCAATATTAGGGGAATCAAAGCCCGGCACACACCATTTTCATTTGTTTTGCCCTTCAGTGCTGATCATTAAAGCTCAGAAAAATAAACTCTCAGCAACCTCTCGTGCACCCAAGTGCTTACATTTGTAAGTGATAGCGAAATGTAATCTTTAATCAAAAATAATTAGAATTGTATACTGTTTTTATAACAAAAAACAACTCTAAAGCCATGGTATTCACTGTGGATTCCCGAAATTCTTAAATGCAACGCTTTTACCATTAGTAACTTTGTTTGTTGTCCACAAAAAGGCAAATTTTAGCTTTTTAGGTATCATCAGGGATGTATTATCAAATATATCCATTGTCTCTGGTATTATGTAGAGTTACAGGAGACTTCCATTTTCAGTTTGTTTGTAATGTATGAGCTTGCAGGCTTACAATGCTCAAATATCCTAACAACAAGTGAAGGCAGCATTAATGCTTTCTGAACGAAATAACAACTACATTTAAACCTCTAATACGTTTCAAAGCGATTGGAAACACAGTGTCCGTGTTTAAAGGTGAATTGTATATATATCCTAACTTATAAATGGTGGAAGGCCATGTTTATCGCGCCGTATTGTAGTGTTTGTTTTTTCATTAATTTATGAACTACATTTCCCAAGAAGCTTTGCGGCGTCACTTGACGCTCAACTTGATTCACATGACGGGTATCTCAAGAAATCCCTGACCCGTGTCCTCAAAAACAAGTTATAACCAGTAGCCTACTTCCCCAAAAATCAAAATTGATGCCAGGAAAAGCACGTGCAGGTAGGCTGGAGCTGTCGTTGCTGGAGTTGACATTAATTTAGGCTAACAGTAGGCTATATTTTAATTTCCTCTATATAAGCCAAAGTCTGAATCTTAATTATTTACGCGTCTCTTGTAGTTGAATAATGCAGTATTTGCCGGTGTGTAAATGTGGCTTTTAACAACAAGATAGTGTGACAGCTCTCTCTTCTCGAATCTTATTCTTTCTTTGTTTTTGTCTAACTAACATGTTTTTATGTGTCTGTTTGCATGTCAGGTAGTTATTACAGCCATGTCCCCTCCTGCTGATAGAAAGCTGACTGGCCTAGTTGCAGCCACGTTTACTCCATTCACCACAGAAGGGTAAGTATCCTTTATAAACCAATTACCTTTGCCATGCATCCAACAGTCATGTGTTTGATGTGTGAGAAAGTGTAGAAAGTTAAAAGTGAGGAATGAGTGTGGACATATTTGAAAACTGGCACATTGAACACTATAGCATGTTTGGTATTCTTTTTGCAAAATGTGTAGGTCTATATTTTTCACATTTTCCCAAAACAGTGAAATCAACCTATTAGAGATTGGACCTTATATTGACTACTTGACAGAGAAGCAAGGTGTTAATAGCATATTTGGTAAGTTTACAAGCGGATTCTTCTTTGTCATTGTCTGTGTTCCCATCTGAATCAATTCCAGCATTGCATGTTTTACCTTGTTGGTTTGTGGACACAGTAATGTGTGTCTCCTCTGTTGTTAACCATGTTAACCCTCCTCCGTGGTCAAAAAGGTGTTAATTACATTGGAATGCAGTTTGGTAGGGTTGATGACACACTGGTAAACCAAACCAGTTAGTTGTTCGTTTTGGATAATTACTTTTAGCCACATAATCCATATTAAATATAATGTGTGATCCAACTCTGTAGAGCTGTCAATGAAACGTATTGCTTCATAGTGTATGATTCATATAATCATTTTGACATCAGCTTCAGTGTCATTTCCTCAGCACAGTTTTTACTTTTAATGCAACATTACATTATGTTTTTTTTTTTTACAATAAAAGACAAGTGTATCAATTCCACTACCTAATATTTCAATAGAATTATATAATAATAAAAACTAAAAAAAACAATGATCCCAATTAGGCCTGCATTATAGAATAATCCCAATTACCAATCCCAACCACCTTGTGGAGTTCAGTTTCTGTTACTCACCAAAACACCTGACAAACAAGCTTAATTAATTACCTTTTTTTTCTTTTTTTAAACGGTTGCAAAGCCGATTTAACCCAAAAAAAACAAAGAAAGAAAAAACTTGTTTGACACCTTGACCTTTACACTTTTGATTTACTATTAATGTGTTGCTCTAAAGTTCTCTTCAGCTTTATCTGACCTTTCAGGCAAAATAGGAATGTATTGTTTTGGCTCAAGCTTTGGTTGTTATTAATCTGTTCCACATTAAAAACTGCCCCTCGAGCAGAAACACAGAGAAAGGTACAAAGTCCTTTTCTCTACATCTGGGGTGACCAAACTATGGCCTGCGGGCCAACTGCGACCCGCTACCTGAAATGGCCCACTGTGAATTTTTAAAAAGAAACTAGAATATTGCTTGACCATATTTCTAATAAAAATTAGAGAACAAGCACTCAATCACACAGAAAATTCCTATCTGAAGTCAGTGCTGAATATGGAGAAGTAATCTACCATTCTGATGTGCGATGGCTCAGACGTGGCTCCGTGCTGCAGCAGATTTATTCCCTGAAAACTGAAATTAACCAGTTTTTTTAAAAAGCAAAGGATCTTAAATTACACAAGAGCAGATACAGAAATACTTTTTGTAATATATTGGGAAAACTAATAAACTACTGTAATGTCTAACCCCTAACCCTGGTGTAGAAACACTGATTTTCTTGCAGTGTAACTGGTTGAAAACTATGCATTTACTACTGTTTGACCTTCAACCCCTTATATTTTTCTATATATGGCCCACAATCAAAACATTTGGCCACCCCTGCTCTACATTGATCAAAGCAAGTCATTGTTTCCTGTGTGTCAAACATGTCTCTGATTACTGTTTCATTTCTCTCTCATTTTCTCAAACCCAATGAATCATTGTATATTTTATTATATTAAGCTTCATACTAGTGTCTGTGAACTATCTGTGACCTCACCCAGCAGAGAATGTTTGTGCTGTCCTTGTGTGCCTCATTGCGTTTCTTTTTCATCTCACTGTTATTGCCTGCATTACGATCATTATCCATGAAATAGTTTTGTCCTGGCACATATTGCACAATCAGCCGTCCTGGTGGTGGATCCCTCTATGAATGGTCCCCACCAGAGGTTTCTTCTATTTTTAGCAGAAAGGTCTGGTGGTGCCAGGTAAGATAACCATGGCTATAGGTTAGGTAACCCTTTTATGTCTATATACCATGCAATTAGGTCTCCTGCTTTATTTTGTTTCCTTTGTTCTTTGTGGATTTTGTATGACATACTTTGGACTGATTTGGGATTCATTAGAGATAGACTCAGGTCCACTTGTTCTCTTCACTTTACTTTCCTTTAAGATTTGCTTTTGTGATGAGGGAAACGGTATGTAAATAAGATAATACATATCTTTCTAAACTGTGCAGCTCTCCACACAGAACATACTGTTTACATAGTCCTTATTTACATATTACTTAGAGTTATTTATACCACCTGTTTTTTTTTGATTTTTCCCACTTGTACCTTTTGCGATTTGTGTTTATTATGCACCATTACATCAAGACAAAGTCCTTGTATGTGAAAACTACTTGGCAATAAAACTGATTCTGATTCTGACAAGACTTTGCTTGCTTACAGTGAATGGCACCACTGGAGAAGGCATGTCTCTCAGTGTTGCAGAGAGGAAGAGCCTGGCTGAGGAGTGGTGTCAGAAAGCCAGGGGCAAGTACGTCATCACACAGCCTGGACATTTGTCCATATGTTTGAGGCGAATGCAGCTGGAAAAAGTCGACAGTTTGTGACATTTCTTTTGTGTGCATGTGTGTGCATGTCTCTACAGAATGGATCAGGTGATTGTGCATGTTGGTTGCCTGAGTCTTAAAGAGTCCCAAGACCTGGTGAGTTACCGTCTTTATGTCGCCTGTTATTGATGTGAACATTAATCAAAGCACATGACACACAAAACAACTCGACGGTGTGTCTCTTAAAGAAAGATTAGCAGTTATAAACCAGGCGTACTGCAGTGAATCTGGCTTATTTTCAGGAAATGTTTCATAAAGCAGGTTTAAATAAGTCTATCCTAAGTTACCATGGAAACACATCCCTCCAGAGGAGCCTGGTCCCAGTCAGGCACATTTGCAGGCTTAGCTGAGTTACTTTCAATTTGAGTTGATATCATTTTCTGTCTAAAGTATCTGCACAGTGTTCCAGTCACCATATGCACTGCAATGGAAAAAAAATAAAGCAAATACATTAGTTTGAACCCACCTTCAGCAATGAGTCTGAACTCATAGTTGCCAAAAGTTCTCAATGGCTTTCTTTTTAATATATAAAAGTAGAATTTTATTAGAAGAGCATGTTAATTTTCACTTTAAATGTATTTGTTTCCACATTGACAATTCTACCTTTAGGTTCTTTCCTGAGAGTGTAGTGTTCATTCCTGGAGGTATTGATGATGAAGTGTTTTAATATATTTTTATGGTGGATGCAATTTCACTCAGCCTGCCTCGCCTGCTTAGTTCAGTCGGCTGATGTCCCCCATTTTTCAGAGCTTTCGACATCTAATTTCATTTAGTGTTTGCAAGTGGGGACAGTGAGAGTGATATAATAGTAAAGACAAGACAGCAAGTTATAGCCCTTAATAAAAATAGAACTGGTATAGAAATGTGACTTTTCTAAAAATGTCTTTTTCCCTGTGTGGTTGTTGAGTGATGGCACACTTTGGGGTCTAGAAGAAGCTGTTGACCTTTGATTCAAAGGATCTAGATGTCAGTATGTGACGGCATGCAGCATTTTTTTTTTACGGGGGTTATGTGCCAGACTATTTCTTGGCAAATCTGCCCGGACAGGAAGTCTGTGTTCCTGTTCTCAAATTCCCTTCACTACGGGAAACAACAACACCCTCCGAGTTATCAACCTACACGCTGAAAATGACAAGTTTTGAAGATTTGGATCGTGCAATAAGGCAGGCCTGCTCTGTTCTTTCCTGCATTCAAAACTTCACTTCAGTATTGCGTGACCCCACAGATCTCTGCGGACCTCCGTTCTTTTCCTCAAAACATTACAACTTTTTTCTCGAAACATTACAACTTTTTTCTCGAAACATTAAAACATTTTTTAAAGAAACATTACAACTTTCAACTTACTGTGAATGTTTTTTTTATCGCAATCCATGATAAAATCGATTATTGTCCCATCCCTAGTACGTTTAGACCAACGACCACTCTTCTGGAATACACCAAAATTCAAAATCTTATTTATTTAATTTCTCACAGTGACATGAGCTTGGTGGCCAGCTAAAGGAAAAAAAAGGTGCAGCTGAGACACACCTTGAGAACAGCATTGTGCTGTGTGGACAAGTAACAGGTGTGGATTTACAGAGATAGGTGTGGGTTTGGTTTTTGGCAGTTACACAAAAGATAATTTAGGGCCATAACGTGCTGAGGTTTTATGGATGGGTCAAATGATTAACACTGACATCATTTTTCACCTGTTTTATTCTGTGTTTTGTGTGTAGACGCGCTCTCTGCTGGGAGTGTTTGAGGAGGACACTGCAGCGATGTCCAACTACTGTACACAGCTCTATCAGGCCATGCAGAGGATTTATGATGCACAGGTACACACACACGCACACGATTCACAGGTGTAGTGCCACTGGCGTTGCAGGTGTAGACAGAACATGCAGGAGCTTAATAAGTTTGTAAAGTGCGTCTGCAGCCGTGTCCGTCCTGTTTTGTCTTTCAGAATGAGCTCAGTGCTGCAACACACCTGACCTCCAGACTGCTGAAAGAGTACGACAAACAGGTAGGACACTTTCATCACTGTTTCATGATGCGAGTCATTGGCCATAACGCAAGCCACCCGTCTTACAGCACTAGCCACAGGCCCACACACACACAACGCAATTTGAGCTGCGCTCGCTGCTCTGTCTGTCTGTGTGTGTGTCTGTCTGTCTGTCTGTGTGTCTGTCTGTGTGTCTGTCTGTCTGTCTGTGTGTCTGTCTGTCTGTCTGTCTGTGTGTGT
>JAOVVB010163583.1:0-11575 GCA_028570985.1 Heterobranchus longifilis | reverse complement strand
TTAGCAAAATAAAATATAAATAAATTGTGCAAATATAACTTTTCATCCATCCACATGACGTTTACTCCACTTTCAAATGAGACCGCAAGTGTGTGCCTGTAGTGCCATATCTTTATCCATGATCTTTGGTTAGGTATAGGAAACAAAGGCCGTTTGGTTAAGGTTAGAGAAAGACCGTAGTTTTGGTTAAATGATGAGAAACACGTCCTGTCCTGGCTTCAATGATAGACTGTTGCAACAGAGACATCACCCACTGATTTTTGGACTACCGTTTTGAAGCATTGAGTTTGGCCATCGTCATCTTGTTTTCTGGAGCCAGAAGTGACCATATTTGGACAAGAGGGCAGAGCTGGGGAGGATGACGTGGCTAAGCAAGTGTTGTCTATGGTTTCAATGGTGCGGTGCTAAGCTAAACGCTAAAAAGGGAATCTTGCTTATTTTCAACCTGCTGACACGAGTCATGCGGCTAAGTTTTGCTGGTGGGTAAACAGGGACCTCCGGGCGCTAGCGCCGTTCATCTGCATGTGCAGCAGTACACAAAGATGGTTGAAAATAGGCAAACTTTCTCTTAAGTTACCAGCACAACACTAGCGCTAGCTAGCTAGCTTGGTTAGCAAGGTGCTAAACACTGAACAAGACATTTTTAGGAAACCAAAATGTTACCATCAACTTCCAAAATACACTGTGAAATGGTCAAAGTTCAAAGACGAAAACAGTCAACACCCAAAAACAAGTTCCCGGCTATTTGAATGTACACAGTGCCATGGATACTCTCTATCTCTATGGCCTCTATCCTGATTGAAAGGTCGGCGTACAGCTACGCCCTAAAGCATAACCTGCTTCATCGTCTATTTTACTCTAAATAGGAACATCATTTACAAAATGAACATCATACTGTATTGAAGACTTGAAACTAGCAATTGAGACCATAAACTCATTAGGAAACTGTTTCCTGAGGTAATAAAGTCAGAGGTAGGCTCCTTTTCCCATAGACTTCTATACAACTGGATCTCTTTGGAGCCAGTGGAATCGCCTCCTGGTGGCCATTTGAAAGAATGCAGGTTTAAGGCACTTCGGCATTGGCTTTACTTTTCAGGCCCAGAAGCTATGTCCCATCTTTTTTTATACAATCTATGGCTTCAAGTCACTGTTTTATAATCAACAGCCTTAATCCACTGTTTAATCATGCTTTAGCTGCTATAAGCAGATATTGTTTTGCAAGAGCGGATATTGACAGAAACAAAATGACAATTCCCAGATACGTTCAGTATTAACATTTTGTGACTTGCCAGATATGTTAATTCACAACATTTTTCTATTCAGGTTGTTAAAAAACGTAATCTGGGCAGTGTTATGTTCATTCGTTTTAAAATGTAATTGCTGTTGCAAATTAGGGCTATATAAAGATAATTTCTAGGAGACAGGGCTGCAAATGGAGTGGGGACTCACTGGCAGCAGCAGGGTGCTCCACCAATTATCAAGAAACCTTGCCTCAAAAAAACACATTTTTCTGCTGTGATGATTATAACGCACCATGTGATCAGAGCTTTTAGCAAGTCCACTTGGATCAACAAACATATATAACACACAGATGTGAGACCTGCTGCAACAAAACCCTACCAGGACCCAGTAAGATTGAATCAGGTCCTGGGTCAAGTCTCAGTTATTGTTAACTGAGTGGACTGATTAGGAAACACTGGGGCCCGTATGAAGTTTGCGACACCGGGTAACTTTCCACAGAGGTGGGACCAAGTCATTGCTTTACAAGTCACAAGTAAGTCTCAAGTCCTTGCACTCAAGTCCCAAGTCAAGACAGGCCGGTCCCAAGTCCTGAACTTTGAGTTTCAAGTCCTAAACAAGTCATAATGTGCTCTTCACCAAATCTAATGGCATTTTAACAACAGAGTAATAATATATTCAATTTACAAAATCATGAATGCCTTTTAAAATGTGTATATTTTATAAACAAGTTTGTTAAAACAAGGACAACTGAACTTAATCATAAAAAAGGTTAGGGTTAGACCATCGTGTCATTTTTGTACGCAAACAAAATTATCTTTGGTATATTTTTTTCCATCTGGCGTTCAGTAACGTAATGTTAGGTCCTTAGGGTTCTCTCCTGCATCTTCATTGACTGCTGTCAGATTGGTTGGAACAAAGTGAATCTGGGGAATGCTGGGAAAGAATAGTGTTAGTTGACTGAGGATATGTAGGGAAATTAACTGATTTGTGGCACACTTTTTAAATAATATCCTTTTTAATCTTTGGATTTGGGGGAAGGTAACGGTAAATCAAAAGGCTCAAGTCCAAGTGAAGTCACGGGTCATTGGTGTCCAGATCAAGTCGAAGTCTGTCTTTTTTAAGATATTTTTTAGGCATTTTATGCTTTATTCAGATAGTGCCAGAGAGGAAAGGGGAGAGAGAGGGAAGACCTGCAGCAAAGGGCCCGGAGCCGGACCTGAACCCAAGTCGCTGTGGCAAGGACCCAGCCCTAATAGTATGCGCTCTACTTGCAAGTCTTTTGATTTTGTCAAGTCGATTCTAAAGTCATCAAATCTGTGACTTGAGTCTGACTCGAGATAAAGTCATGTGACTTGAGTCCACACCTCTGACTTTCCACACTCACCCTAACCATGGTGAACTGACCAAACATTATAAATGAGGCTAAAATGTCAGAATGTATAAGCAAACACCTTGGGCGACTCTATTCCACATTTAAGAAGTTGACTTTTTTTTGAGGAATGAGGAGTTCCGACAAGCTGGTGATGAAGTACTATAGCACAGCTGTGAGCTAGCAGAGTGAACTATGAAATATGGTTTCATACCTGTGAGGTATTCTGGGTCCGGAATAGGGTCCGACAGCTCCTCGGGGCACTGGACCTCCGTTGGCACCGATGCCACCACCATGCCATCTGGGAGCTGCTGCTCGATGCCTCGGGCAAAGTTCTTCTGCCTGGTGTTAAGAGGAGAGAATGGGAGGTCCCGTTTAGAGACAGAAGCACTCAGTCATCCGACATGGGAGAGGAGAAAAAGAGACAAAGAGGCTGGATAAAATTAAACAAGGAGGAACAATGATTAAACAGAGATAAAAAAAAAGGAGGGATTAAGCAAGGTTGGGGGAATAAAAGGGCTACATTTACAGCATATCCAAGTTCGTTCAGTGTCCCATTCAAATTTGTTGGATTAGCCAGGCAGCCACACACATTACTTTATTTTGGCTCTTCCAAAACATATGGGTGATGTCACAGAGACTACGTCCATATGTTGTACAGTCTATGATCTGGCCCCTGGTGTCCAGACCACCAAAACCAAAACAATATGTGAAACAAGTTCCAAATTGCTACATTGTACAGTAGCACATCCCAATTTCCATTTCCATTTTCCATTTGGAAAACTTTGAGAGAACATGTAATAGCACCAAACTGAATTCATCCAAGTCTGGATTCCAGCTCTGAAAATCCCATGATAGTCTACCCCCTGAGGCCGCCCATGCGACATGGTGCCAATTTCGCCTGCGACTTGTCTTTCGGAGGCTGTAGCGGCCTGGATTTTGAAGCTAGGTATATATATAGTATCACATGAGACTAGAAGATTAGAAGAAGCCATTGGTACCAACCATGTTATGCTAGCTAGTTGGCAACTGGGCTAAATAATGCTGCAAAGTTAGGCTACATTTTAGCAAAGGAAACTGGCATGGACATTTTCAAAGGGGTCCCTTGACTTCTGATCTCAATATAGCTGAATGAATGATAATCTCATGCAGTTTGGGGAAAAAACCTTCAGTTTTTCTCATGCAGTACAAATGTTTTGTTCTCGCCTATTCTAAAATGGTGTATTTAAATGTTTCTGCATACTGGGGTCCATAAACAGTCTTGAATTATATAAATTGGGTATCACTGAGACTGAGACTCTTGTGGATTCAATGAGCCCAATTGTATTCATATGTGATGATGTTAGTCTCCATAGTAACCATTTCATTGTAGTCAGACCATTTTTTAAAAACTTGACATCACTGTATAAAATGAGCTGTTGTGACCTCCAGGATAATCACAGCCTCGTGGAACTTTACAAGCACAAACTAGAAACCTGCAGCATTCAGAGGATGTATAGCTTTCCTATGTATATTGACAATATGGGAGTTACTTACCTATAGCATTTTGCTTTACGACCATACAGTAACACATTTTCTCCTTTATGAAATGCTTTGGTGATAGAGAAAGGTGAATGAGTCAGATGGAAATGAATGAAAAGGATGAATGAAGGCTGGAATTACTGTAGATAAAGATAGATCAATATTTGATTGTAAAGCAATACGTTCTGGCACATCATTAAGGGAAAATCAATACATACAGTCGTCACAATTATGAGGGACTGTTCAATGTATATTGAAAAGTCTCACATAAAGCGTGCCATTTTTCATTCTGTTGGTTCTGCTGCGACATGACTCATCTTCAGTCTGAGAGATGATGTCCTCATTTGTCTGTTTCTGCGAGTGACTCTTGGTTGAACTCACTCATTTTGTCCACTCCATCATTCTTTGTCTCAATGCCAGTTAGGTTCACAACAAGGTTCCATAATAGAATGACTTCAATAAATCAGTAACTTAAGTCATTCAGGTGTCTTGGGACCAAAGCTAATAAGAATATATCTTTATTTAACTCCTGTAAGGATCCATAGTCCTCTGATTATTTTCACTCCAGACTCATTGTACATTAACGGCTTCATTAGGCAGCCAGAAGTTATTGTTTTATTAAATACTGTCACTTAAAGCTGCATCTATTTTTTTTTTCATGGCCATTGGGGGAAAAACAACAACCTAATAGGGCTTTCACACCGCCACATGGCATCTCGCTGCCTCCAGTCATTTCAATGGGGGAAGCGGCAGAGGGGAAGCGGTTTTGACCGCGGTGACGTGAATGCGCACATATTTTGTGTGCACAAAATATGTGCGTCACTGGGCGGCAGGAGCCGCTTTTAAAAACCCTTTGCTTTTTGGGGAAACCCTCTTGCAGGTAGGCGGTTGTCAAGGCGGTTGTCAAGGCGGTTGTCAAGGCGGTTGTCAAGGCGGTTGCTGCACGGCGGTGTGAAAGAAAAATAAATAAATCACACACATTTGACATATCACAGTGTGTGACCGCTGTTTATGTCCCGTTTGAAATGAAAAATCAATGTTGATTTATGTTGAGAACTTTAACAAGGTAACAACATTGCGTTCTACGTCTCATGCGTAATTACATCATGTACAAGAAATGTACGCATTTTAACCCAAACCACGACCTCCTATATCCTAAATATGTTTAAACCGGCGACTCTTACGTTTAGGTATGAGAACGTGTTGATCTCCTGCCACCTGTAGGGGTGCTAATTTAGCAAACACTCCTGTGGATTGTATTAGAGGGCAGGAACAAACAACGTATGTGGTCATATGGTTTGGAGGACTTGTTGGACTAAAAACAATCCTCCTAGCGAAAATGATCTAAACCACATCAGAGGTAAAACCAAAAGTGAGTGCACACAAAAAATGTTGATAATAATCCCTGAGTGAACATTGGTCTGTAAACTGTGATGGATGTTTACAACGGTCAGTTTGGGTAATCATTATAACATTCTTTTCCATGTCTCTTCCTGTTTTGGGTTTTTTACCCCCGTCTGACCGACTGCCCACAATGTTGCTGCATTCCCAGACCTCAGCAATTAACTCTGTTATTGTTATTGATAGAATGAAGGCCAAAACTATAAATGCAAGACCCAGCTGGTAATAAACCAGAATGATCATTTAACATGCCATCATTAAACTGTAGCCCAGCACATTCAGGTTACCAGCATAGCTGGTCTGTAAGGTTCTGTACTCAAGAATACCAATGGGACCAGAGAAGCAAAAACAAATTATGTGAGTCAAAACATCTCTGGATGGATGATTCATTTGCTGCTGTTTATTTTACTCTCAAATTTCAAATGACCGCACCATGCTGAGTACATTTCCCGACAGTAACCATATCTGACACCAGCTATTAAATGAAGCAAATAAGATCTAGAGCATCTCTATTAGCATAAATGGATGTTCTTCTCAGTTGATGCCCCTTTTCAGACAAGTGTATTTCTATTAAAAATCTCTGATAAATGTCATGCAACTACATAGGAGTGGCCATAAAACAAGCACAAAAGATCCTCATGTTTCACACTGGTGACAGTTTTCCTGTTAACCCCCTGACCAAACGCCTGGACATAGTTTTATAGTTTTTGCCAATTATGAGCTTATTCTTTCAGTCAGTATCAAGTCTTGTACATCATATGATTCAGGGGAATCGTCCCATTCTTTCTGCTGCAGTTTAAAGTCACAATCATCCATTACCTTTGTGTAAGCATACCATATTCAACATTATTATTTTTTAAAAGGCCCAGTAACAAAAAAACTTGTGTTTGGTTGAATAACACCATAGTCAACCAGTGGAAAGTTGTATTAATGTGAATTTTGGTGCAAATGCATCTTTTCCTCAGTAGGTTACAGCTATAGATTGGATATTGTCCTGGGCATTTCTTTAGTAGACAATGTGACAATAGTAAATGTTGGTGATGTCTTTATATTTTGGTCAATATCATCTCTGAGTAAATATCAAAGTGTTATATCATTGGAAAATAGACAACCTAATCCATATATGGTAGACTGCAGTCGTTTACTTAAAAAACCCCACAAAAAAACAATGTTCTCTCTCACTGCAAACACTGAACACACACTTGTGTGAAACTTTCACATTGTAAACTACAGTTTATACAGTATGTATAATATACTATATAATACTGTATAATATACTGTTTGATTAATATATGCAGTACATTCTAGACCTGAGCTGCGAAAAAAAAAGAAAAAAAGATGCACAAATATTTACAAATCTCAAACTGTTGCTTTTGGGAAAGTCACAGCTTGAGAACAACAGAAGCCAGCGGCTGGAGCAGAAACAGTGTTAGGGCAGTTGTGTCAAAATCCATCATTCAATTGATATTTTATTTGCACGGTCAATGTGTGGCTGGGGGTGTGAGGGTAATTGGATGGAAATTGGGCTCATAAAAACAATATAAAGTTAGCTGCTGGTGAGGTGACGTGGGCACGGTATTGGGACGACTCTTCTGCATGCATCGTGAGCTTCTGGGGCCAGATAAAACTGTGTGTACGCACCAAGACAGAAATACATTCTTTTTGTCAGATTTATAAAGTCACATGTATGCCTGATTCTGATGCCTCATTTTCTCTGCCACAGTAAGCCATAAATGGATGTAGAAACACCCTTAAACATCTGTTTGCATATCTATACCCTAATTGTGCCGCACAAATTCAGCACTAATTAGAGCTGTCGGTTGGTTTCCCAAGCACCAAAGCAGCTGCCATTACACAAGGCTGTGGCTATTTATAGTGGGCACACCACTAATTCCTGTAAACTATCACCACGGTGATATCTCAATCATCATTATTTAACATCAGAAGGATGATCAATGATTTATCTGCAGCGCTCATATTGAAACAGACTTCACAAAGTGCTTTGCCAATTCAGGATCAGAAGAAAAGATCATTAATATTGTCTTGAATGTTCATAGAAATAATGATACAATTCATCACTCATCATTTAAAATTGTATAACTATAATTATAGCTTTACTTTATAATGCAAAAAACTTAATTGCTCACTAGGCATGGGACGATATGAAAATTCCATGTCACAATTATCCTGGCCAAAATAATTGCAATTCACGATATTATCCCGATAATGGCACAGTGGCCATGGCACAATCACTTTACCTTACATTTTGCTTGGTTGGGACTTTTTTCTCTAAACATTCCAATTTTTTCTCATAAAATTGTGTTTTTTTCTCTTAGAATTACAACTTTTTTCTCGAAACTTACTTCCTTTTTTTTTCAGAAAAAAATATGTTCATTGCATCACAATTGTGAGGACATTCCCGATAATGGAAATTCACCACGATCAACTTATTGTGAGTGTTTTTATCGCAATTCGCAATAAAATCGATTATTGTCCCATCCCTACTGCTCACTGATGTGAAGGTTTCACGTGTAGAAAAACAGGTGTTTTTTAATGAGGGGGGCGCATCTATTAATGCTTTCTACGATGCTTTGAGGGACTATTCATGTGTCGATATCCAATGACTGAGGATTACCTGGGAGAAGAAACGCGGTGTACCGATTATAGAATAGACATGGGAGGATATTTGGAACAATGCAAGGAAAACTATTTGTAACAGACAAAAACCGTGTATGCCTGGTTTGTGATGTACACACGTTCTCACCAGGCATTCTTCATTTATAAATACCAGTTTATGTAGGAAAAGACGTAGAATAAAATAATAAAAAAAGAGGAATTCATAGTGTCATTGCTCTGTTTGTATATATATGTATCATCAACTTGTACTGACTTATTTGTCTGTTGCTAGATGTGTTTCACAGAACAATGAAAAACAAGTTTAGTTGGAATTTTAATGACACTGGAGCACTTTCTGCGGAAAGCAATTATGCATGTTTTCTGCTTTACAAATGCAAACGGATTGGAATGTAATATGTGGCTCTGTTGTTTTCATGAAGATTTTTGTTTCTCTCTTAGATGCACTGCATGTGGAATATGAGCTGAGTTCCTATTGCTGCATTCACGTCTGACATTTTTCATAGTTAATTTTGTTGGATGATGACATGTAACATTTAACAACCATCTGGCGCTGCAAGGATGTAATAATTCATTTTCTTAGACTGAAATCGCTCTTAAAGTTCAAGGAACTTTTGTTAAAGTTGCCAAAGAGAGACATTTTTTCATCTCATAAGAAATGAGGTGAAGCAACTTCCTGATTTATAAATCACTGAAATATGACAAAACACAAGGACACTTCCATTAACAACCCTTTCACTTTTTTCTGTTTTCCTCAAATTGATCTCCCTGACTTTGACTGAATAAACTCACAGCATTCAATAAGAACCAATCTAGGGCTGCCAACGAATATTCTACATTTGAAAATATATACGAAGTGTAACATTTGAATATGACGGTTAATATTCGATTATGAAAAAAAAGTAGCACTACAGCAGCTGTCTGCCTCGCACATTCTTGCGTGGGCCAGGGCTGCCGATCCCTAAGGCTGCTTTCAGACCGTTTTTTTGTGCTCCGGTGAAAATGCCAGACCTATCTCGACATCGCTGCTGGGGGAAGGTCTGGATAGTGAAAAAAACTCCCTGGGCTGTTTGCATTTCTTTAAACCAATCACACTGGTCCTGGACAGAGCCAAACCCCGGTGCCTCTGCAAAACAGCGTCAGGAGGGAAACCATTTCATTGGAACACCTACACGAAAATACACAATCCAAATCTTCAAAACTCATTTTCAGCGTTGATAGCTCGGAGGTTGTTGTTGTTTCCCGTAGCGAAGGGACTTTGAGAACGGAAACACAGACTTCATGTATGGACAGGAAGTAAGGCTTTATCCAGGCAGACTAGGGGAAGAGAGGTCTACGGCATGGATGTATTATGAAATCTGGATACCGGATCCCAGATCAGTTGCCTATTCAGTTCAATGAGAGTTGCTCGCCTGGCACATACGCAAAAAAAAATCCCAGGCTTCCGGGTTTACTTCCGCGTTATGCGGCCCACTGAATACACACAGTAGTGTTTCTCCTGTCAGCCGCCACGGCGAGTTCCCACTCGCCCCACAGACTCACAGATTTTTAAATCGCTTTTCTCGGCTCGAGAAAGGTTTTACAAACATAAAAAGTCCATGGATTAAAAACTCAGAATAGAAAGAGTCATAATGGACCTTGTTTGCAGTTGGAGGTGTCCTGTGAACAGAATAACAGACGTCTCTTTTACAATGGTGGTCTATGGAGAAAATCCATTCTGGGCTGCAGGGTTATTTTTTGTTGCAGTACCGCGAGTGGCCACTGGGACAAAAAAGCTGCAAGGCAGTGTGGCGGCACCGTATCCAGGTTTTGTTATACATCCATGGTCTATGGTCTTTAAATTAAGTGTTACAGTAAAGGACATTATTTTATTTGGGTTTATTTTGTAATGTTGTATGTAGATCTTTTAAAAGACATGTTTATGTTGTAATAGGTGTACCTATAGAAATAGTTATATCTCTCATTGTATTGGTTTGCCCTCTTGTGAACATAATGTGCAAAAATAGATATTTGTAAGTCATTTTTGGTCAATTTTGACAGCCCTACCAACAACCCATTCCCAGCCCAACCTCTCAGACACATTTCATATTTTAATTAACTGAGTCAATAAAGGTATTCCTCCTGAGGGGGGATTTTGGGGTTGTGGTACAGTAATCTGAGGTGAGCCAAAAAAAAGGAAGAGGGAGAAAAAAAAAAGAGATGCACAAAGTAGTTTGGGTGGAGGGGTTGTCAGGTGGGAGCACGGTCTTAATCATTGATCCCCAGCAGCCTCCAGAATGAGAACAAAGGGCACTAAAATATTCATTAAAAGCTGCTCTGAACTTGTCGTGTGAGAGAGGAATAGAGAGGTGGAGAGAGGGGGGGAGTGTTAGGAGTAATGAGAGGAGGTTGGCTTTTAACATCTCATTACTGGAGTCCACTGGCTCACTGAGACAGGAAGATAGAGACCCTGTCACTGAGCTCTGTAATATGAATGCAGATCATACCGTGCCCACTGCCTCCGAGATGTCAGTGATCTCCAGGACCTCCTTCCTGGACACACAGGTGCTCATATCTCATGTTGCTTTGTAACCAAAATCTAGATTTTACCAAGTAGGAAATCAAATAAATAAACCTTGCTAGGGCTGAACAATAAAATCTCGAAATGGGATCGCAATAAGATTTATGTCGATAACGATGATAAGCTTTGGACATTTTTATCCGATATGGACAGATCACAGCAGAAATAAGCGCAACAACAGCCAGTCTGCAGTTTTTGGCTTGCATGTCAAACATACTTGTCATAAATTTGTCATATTTGCCATAAATTGGGAGAAATACAGGAGAATTGTGACCCCAGAAGGCAACTGGGAGATGGCAATGGAAATTGGGAGGGTTGGCAAGTATGATGTTGAAGTGCACGCCCACTTCCTACAGCAAAGCATTGTTTAAGCTACTACAGTTACCATCTAAAACGTTAGCTTCAGCCGCTACCAGTGAAGAAAGCTCTAGAAACAAGGAAAAAATAGTGGAACCGACGAGGGGCATGAAAGAAACGGTGAACATGAACTTGATGAGGAAATTGTTGACTACAGAGTCTACAAGTGTTAGCAGCGCTAAACATGATGCCCCTGAGCACAGGAAGGTTCAGGAAAAAGCTAGCTAAAAGATGTAGCATAATGACTGGTTTATGATGTTTACATTTTGCACTTTTTACTCAGATTTCTACCTCTAAAACATTTAAGAGATGTACAACCAGCACATAGTTAATAATATTTTTAAACTTTATTTTAACTTGAAGTTGTACTTAAATGTGCCAGGCACACTTGTTTACTTTTTTCTTGGTAAAGGTAAAAAAGTTTATTTGTCCCCATGGGGAAATTGGTCTGCAGCGTAATCACAAGGCATTTCAAGCATTTCAGAGGTCAT
>JAOVVB010163574.1:0-11575 GCA_028570985.1 Heterobranchus longifilis | reverse complement strand
AAAAAGTTGTAATGTTTGAGAAAAAAAGTCATAATTTTTCGAGACAAAAGTCACATTTTGAGAAAAAGTCACAATTTTATGGAAAAAGTCGTAATGTTTTGAAAGAAAAAAAGTTGTAATTTTTGGAGAAAAAAGTCATAATGTTTAGTGAAAAACATAACAAAGTAAAAATGTAAGGTAAAGTGATTCCAGTGTGTTTCAATGCCGTTTTAATAGTTTTAATATCGTGAATGGCAGTTATTTTGGCCAGGATAATCCTGACATGAAACTTTCATATGGTCCCATGCCGAAGCTAATTTGAACACAAACCTTCCCACACTCACACACTCTTGTCTCGGCTACATGTTGCCAGCAGATTCCCTGAAGGGGCCCACGTCACATCTGACCTCATTTTCATGTCCGTCCAACAGTCAAACTCTAGAAGACAAGGTGAAACTCTGGGTAAAATATACTAAAAGCTACAGCGTATTTTAAGTGAAGATCAAACATCTCATCTAACCTCAAAGTTGTTGTTGTTCTTTTTCCAGATGCATGTGGTTGCATCAAAGCTGGCGGAGGCCAGGTAATTCCCACAGGGAGACACTTTCCTCACAGTGCGCTGGTGTCCATCCTCGAGCACGCTCTTACAGATCCAAGAGTCACCTGCACAAAGAGAAGGAAGGATGTCAGCTCGGCCACCTACCATTGTTTGTTTGTTTTGGTTGGCGAGTGAAGCAAATCTAGCAGCTGCTGGCATATTTTACCAGTGTTTTCCTGGTGCTGGTTTCTAACTCTGTCACACACTGATGTTACAAATGAGAAATGGAAGCAGGGCTGGATCATGGTCTCACGAGGCCCCTGGGCACGTCTCCTGGAGACGCCGAGGAGTCTGGGGGGCCCTAGTGGTCAGCTCACTCTTTAAACACAAAGGGACCTGGGAGCCCTCACAGTGCAAGCTCTGAGGGGCCACCAAGGTGTCTGAGGCCCCTCACACTGTTAGCACTGAAGGGCCTAGGGGCCGTCATGGTTAGCTCACGCTCTAAGCACCCAGGGGCCCAGTGGTCAACTTGCACTGAGGGCCCTGGCGTTCACAGTGTATGAGGCCCCCTGGGAGTCTGAGGCCCCGGGGCCCTGGCCTGGTCCATAATCCAGCCGTGAGTGGAAGTGAAGAATATTTGCTCTGATTTAAAGTGTTTTCATTACTTTGATTTAATAAAAAAAAAAAAAAAAAAATCATGGCAAACTAGTAGGACATTTTAACGTTAATAACTGTGTTAAATAACTGAAGCAATGATGTTGATGTTAACAGTTACTTCCTAAAAGTTGCAGCATTGTCAGCTCCTGAGACCTGAACTGCTCAGTTTTAACAACTATGTTACGTTTGCAAACGCAACCCGTATGTGTAAGTGTTTACATGGCCAGGCTCCTCAGGCTTTCTGTGATATGGTGCAACCCTTGCAGGCCCGTGGACTATCTACTAGAGATGCCACTGCAGGGAACTGCAAAGTGTCATGTAGAAAAACATCTTTAGGCCAGACGTCCTTTTCTATAAAGGGAGCCAAAATATGGAATGGGCTGCGTACTGAACTGAAAACAGACCACAACTGTAAACATTTTAAAATCAACCTGAAGGAATTTTTAAAAGCAAATAAACTATGTGATCATATGTGGGGGTGGTAGACAGTATATGCTTATATGCTTGTGTGTATGCTGTGTGTATGTGCACATGAAGTTATGCAGATTTGCACAGTGTGTGTGGGTGTGTGGATGCGGATGTGCATGTGTGTGTATGCTTCTAGGGGTATGGATAAATAGGGGTATCTTTTGCGTGCGTGTGTGTGTACGGATGAGTGTGTGTGTGTGAATGTTTCCATGGGTATGGATATGGGTATCAGGGCAACTTGCAATGTTGCTTCATATGGTAACAATACTGAACTGTCTGTGAACATGTCATGCCTCATGTTTTATGTCGTTTGGACTTTAGTGATCATCTTTGATGTTTTATGTCTGATGTTTGGATTTTAGTGATCATGTTTGATGTTTTATGTCTGATGTTTGGATTTTAGTGATCATCTTTGATGTTTTATGTCTGATGTTTGGATTTTAGTGAACACATTTCCATGTTTCTTGTGTTTGTTGTTTTGGAGGATCCTTCCAGGGACAGACATTGGAAATCAGCAATAGCTATAAATGTTGTGATACATTGCATTGATTAATTGCTATGCAAATTTTATGTAACTGTATCTGTCCCAACCAAATAAACTCAATATGTAATGAGTAATAGATGTCTGTAGGGGTCCATTACATCCTGTCACGGTTTCCTTGTTTATTATATTATTTGACTGTTACTTTAATCAGTAGAAAAGCCGTTCTATGAGATATGTTAGTGTCAACTCAGTGTTTTGTAAGTTAACTGTCATATTCAGGTCATTTTGGTGGAAGCTCACCCTCTCGTCCCCATATGCGGATGGCCTTGTCTCCCCCGCACGAGGCCAGCAGCGTCCCGGTCAGGCTCCAGCTGACGAACCAGCACCGGGAGTCCGGGTGTGCGCTCAGTCTCTGGACGCACAACATTTATACATCATACACTTGGAAAACAAACGATCAGAATATGGAGAGAGGAAGAAAAAGAGAAAAAACACTGAGATGTTATACTGTTCATGATGCTTTGGCACTGATTTCAGATCTGAGCGAGGAGAAGTCTGATAGTGGAGGAGTTTCGGACTTGCTGCTGATGTCTCGCATCTCTGCCCATCTCAAAGCATGTATTCAACAAAAGATCATATATTTAACAACCTGTGACAACAAAGTAATCATTTAATACAGACTACAGTGCTGTGGGAAGCAGAAATTAAATCATAATAGACATTTTCGCTGCTCTAGTCATCTCCCCTCTCCAGCTGCGTGGGTTTACTCTGTGCGTCCACAGCGCGTTATGAGGGACGCTCCGCTCCCGGAAATTGTGATTCTCTCTCATGCATGTATTATAAGATATATTATGGTTTTATTATACATCCATGTTCTCTCCCTGACATATGTTGCTGTGCTGCGCCCTCAGGTGGTGAATGTGTGCTCCGGCATCCTGATGGAGGACAGCTTCTACAAACAGGGGCAGCAATTGTTAAAAGGAAAGAAACCTTCTTTAATGACCGACATTAACCCAAAAAAGACTTGCACTGAATGTCCACTCTCTAAGAGATAGATCTTATGTTTTTAATAAGATCTGTAGAGCTCCTGCAGTAACCGTAACCAGACTGACCAGCCTGCCCTCTGTACATGTTTATACCTGCTGTCCCCAAGTTCCCATCACAAGAGCACAATTATTTTTTTGTATATTTGAACTTAAACTTAAATTATATTTTGTATTCTTTATTCTGTATTTTGTATGTCAGGTAATTAAGGGATGTAGATGAATGAATTCACAGAATGCTGTGGGAGCCATACAAGCTCCAAACAGACAGAAATGACTTTCCTTTGATGCTTTAGCTCATAACTTGTTTCACTGCATGTGTATGTTATTTAGAGTGATGGTGGAAAATTAATAATAATAAAAGTCAGTACTTTAAACCAACAGCTTTCACATCACATGTAATTTAGAGGGTGACAAATTAGGCAAATTATTATTATTAAGACAAATGATTTTACTCGTCTGATCATTCAGACACACATTCATTAAAATAAATGCATTAAGGTTTATATTCTACATAATTATTGCAGGGACATTACAGCAGAATACCATTAGGTTATATTAATATCGACCCCCATAATATAAAGACTGAAACATTTATAACAGACAGGTGTTCCTGCGGACGCATGCAGATCTATAGATTTAGATATGAACTTGATCTCAGGCTGATTGGATAAAACCATAGAAATATAATTAATATTATAATATAATTATTATATTTTATTTATTTTAATTTAGCTGATGTACACATATTACTGATGTACAGCTCTGTGACTTCAGCTTTTAAATTATTTTATTGTCCTTGAATTTAAATTCTTCTTGCAGCCAGGTGTAAAGATTGTATCTTTAAAATCCTGTAAAGTACTTTAATTTGAAAAGCTAGTCCTCTGCAGTGCATCTGATGCAGATTTCTCTCTTGTGAGATTATAAAAGTATGTTGTTTAGAGCAAGGGCGGAGTTTTTGTTTCAACATTAGGGGCCACATTTAAAACAGGAAGTTTGGGGGTCCTCCTCAGGAAATTTTGAGCGTTAAACACTTTGCAACAACACTTTTGCATTCTGGTGAATATTTATGCATCAATTTATGATGGAAATGTCTTTGACTGTATGAAAACGGACCAGATTGTTGTTTGCATGATCCTGTTTAAATCAATCTAAAAACTTTCTTTTTTAAAAAAACGTAATATCAAGAGCATTCATTCTTTTTGCAGCAGAAAGCTAAGGCTTCTGTCTTTCTCATCATGTTGTACACTCGCAGTGACGTCATTATGTTACCTGTGGTGCAAAACCACTTGACAAATTAATCAAAACGCCTTTGCACTCTGCTCATAAAAATGAGAATACCTCAAAATCTAAAAAACGTTCATACAGTTCAAATAACTTCTGGAGAGAATCTAGAAATATTTTGGATCAATATGTTTTGTGTGTTTATTTGGTAAAATTTGATGAAAAACATTTATATAACAGTTGCTTACGGTTTATTGACTTACGTAACATTTTAGCTGAGGTTGTACAGATTTTAGGTATAAAGCATTTAAAGATACTCCAAGAAATGTCATCACAATAAGCAAAAATACCAATTTCTATTGCTGAGTTCAAAGGGTTAATTTCTTCAAAATAAAAGTCCTCTGCTACATTTATGTTGTTATTGGGGCAACAAATGCACATGTTCTAAATATTGTCCCCTGCACCCACCCCCCCAAAATAAAAATCTATGCCTATGGTTAAGAGTAAGAACTTTACTGGAGCCTGACATCCTCTCGTGTGTTACTGACCTTCCCCAGGTGCAGCCTCTTAAAAGAAAGCACCAGCACTCTGCTGATCCTGCAGACCGTCCTGTGAAGAGGAAGCGGACCATCGCAGCCGGCCCCCGTCCCACTCCTCCACTGCATCCGGACGGTGGACTTAACGTCTTAGGAGAAGAGTACCATCAAATCTACAAGGAAGTTGTGGATGGGATGCTTAAGTATGTTGTGTCAAAAATCAATCAGATAATTAACACATTTTCCAATCATTTCAAAATATATCACTGTTTTCCATGTATCACTATGATTTATTTTCCCAATTTGGTGTCCCGCTCCTCACAGGTTCGAGAATGGCTGCCTGCATCCACATACCCTCGCGCTTGGACGACGCATCAAGCAAAAGCTATGGGAGAGAATGGACCGTCCCACATTATCGGAGTCCGTCGGCGAAGGCGGTCTGGTGCAGGTGGATGTCTCCTACGGGGCTGGAGTCGATGCTCCGCAATACAAGGTCGACATTTCAAATAAGCCTTGGATACCTCAACGAAAATGAGTAAGGAATGACACTCATATTAGGGCAAATCTGTAAATAATATTGTAGTTTAAGTTTAAGTGTGTTTTAAATATAAATGTTGTACTTTTAAGTCGTTTTAAATTTGTATTTTTTTCTAGTGTTGTACTTTTAAGGTTGTAGTGTTAAGGTCAAGTAGTTTTAAATTTGTAGTTTTTTCTAGTGTTGTAGTTTTAAGATGTCAACCAATCAGACTGAAT
Source organism: Heterobranchus longifilis (assembly GCA_028570985.1). Classification (NCBI taxonomy): domain Eukaryota; kingdom Metazoa; phylum Chordata; class Actinopteri; order Siluriformes; family Clariidae; genus Heterobranchus; species Heterobranchus longifilis. Next base: position 5,893 of record JAOVVB010163574.1, on the reverse strand, counting down.
AATTATCTCTCTTTTTTTAAATCAGTAGGCTAAATGTATTATCTGTTATAAATGTATTGTCTGTTATAAAAATCTTTAAGTCAGTTTCAATGTTACAGCAACTTCCATCACATCCGAAAATCACCTGCAATCCATCCTCCCCCGTCCCTCTACACCTTTGCTATCCACCTGCACACCAAACATCCACCATGAACTGCTGCCTGACAAACCACCTACAGCCTCCGTCACTCTACTGCCTCCGTCCTCTGCCAGCAGCTTTGGCCACCACTGCTGCCCCATGCTCCACCTGCTCCATCAGCGGCCTCTGCTGCATCCTGCTCCATCCTCCACCTTCACAGCCACCTTCAGATTGACAACATTTAAACCACCACCTAGACTCTGCCAGCAACCTGCAGGTGCTGGGTCCACCTGCAGATTCTGGCTTCCTGCTCCGTTCTGATCCAGTCTCCAGGGCTCCAAACCGGCGATCCAGTCTCCGGGTTCCAATCCGTTGCCCCAGTCTCTGGGTTCTAATCCAGTGCCCCAGTCTCCAAGCTCTGATCCAGTACTCCAGCCTCTGGGCTCCAGTCCGGTCCAGCCTCTGGTCCAGACTCTGCCAGCAACCTGCAGGTGCTGGGTCCACCTGCAGATTCTGGCTTCCTGCTCCGTTCTGATCCCGTCTCCAGGGCTCCAAACCGGCGATCCAGTCTCTGGGCTCCATCCGGTCCAGCCTCCAGGCCGTCCACCTGAGGCTTCCTGCTCCATTCCAGTCCTGCCTGAGTCCACCTCAAGATTCAGTTTCAGCCTGAACATCAAGTTCCAGCCTTTTCCAGCAACCTCCACCGTCCCTCCACCCAAAGACTCAAACTGCCAGACATAAGTGAAAATAATAATAAAGTATTTTGAGATGTATTTCTTCCTGTTCTCCATGATGCTTGTATTTTTACGTTCAAATAAAACATTATATTCATCCCCTACATTGTTGTCAATACATACATTACAAAATAATTTGTTCCTTTCCAGGCCTTTGCATCTTCCTGCTATTTTAGGAATTATGTTATTAGAAACTTGAAAGTTACAAATAGCCGGCACATGCCTCCTGTTTTCACAAGGTACATACTTTTCAAACTTAAAGTCCTCTTTAAACTCACAATATAAATCATATGATGGCATACTCTGGAGCTCATAGTGCCACTTCTGCAGGAACTGATCTTTTAACCTCTGCTCAACTGCTGACACAGATCTCATAAAATTGTCACGCTATCACAAAACTACAATACAAATCTGTGGCATGTAGAATAGTACATGTACTGCTGTTGTTTCGCTGTGTCACCAGCAGATGGCAGCACTGAGTTTAGACTGCCGCCTTTTGGAGCGACGAAGAAGAACAGTGTGAACAAGGAAGTTCATATTTTACAGGAAGCCAGCGTAAGCTGCCTTTTGTTTTGTTTTGTCTTTGTTTTCTGTATCAGATTGAAGCTATTTTTTTTATCCGGGTAGTTTGTGGCATTAGTTAATAGTTTATCGTTCATCTGGTTTGTTTCTGTTACGTTTATGTTTTTATGACAGTTGGCGACATTTGGCGTTAGTTGTGAGCTAGCTTCACACGCTAACAACAAAGCTAACAGGCCTGAAGGCCATCTGTCCATTGTTTGCCCGTCAGTCAAATACTTATCCTGTTTATATCGAGCAGTTGGTTTTAAGGTCAAACGTCGTTTGGAAACATTAGACACCGAAGTGAACAAAGCGCCAGTGCTGTCATCCGTTCAGCGCCCAGGTAACGTTAGCTCTACCGGCTAGCAGTTTGTATTTTGGCCGGTCAGTCGGCTGACCTTACTAACGGATCGTTTTAGTCACAAATACTGACAATAAAGGGACACTACAACAGTCCACAGAGAGCTTGAATGACCATGTATGCCCCGCCGGGTTCTGCTGTCCCTGGAGGCCGGAGGAGGAGAGGAGGCACCTCCCTGCCCAAGCAGCCGGAGCGGAGTCTGGTGTCGGCTCTGCCCGGAGCCCTGTCCATCACAGCGCTGTGCACGGCTCTGGCAGAACCGGCCTGGCTCCGGGTTCATGGAGGCACCTGTCCGAGACAAGAGCTGGGGGTGGCAGATGTCCTGGGGTACATTGATCCCAAGCTTCTGGACGGTGAGGACCAGCATAAGCACATTAAAACCTGCAGCGCAGATTAATGTGGTAGCTGACCTGTAATGCTTTGTGATGTCCCTGTGTCCTCTAGATTACTGTGTGAACCCGCAGACCATCCTGCTGCTGAGGGTGATCGCTGCCTTCTGTTTCCTGGGCATCCTGTGCAGTCTGACTGCTTTCCTTTTGGATGTGTTTGGACCCAAGCACCCTGCCCTAAAGATCACACGCAGATATGCATTTGCACATATTCTCACAGGTATTAATTAATCTGTCATGTTCTGATTATTTCCAGGTAATTTCTAGGGCTGCCTCCTCTTAGTCGATTAGTCGACTATTCAACCGTTTTGGTCTTAGTCGACTAAGATTTCTTTCGTCGGTTAGTCATTTTTGTATGCTTTTCATGCAGAATGACTTATTCCTGAGAAACTTATGAGCACATCTCTGGTAAACACAAGATTTAAAGTGGTGCTTAGGCACGATTCTTTGTGGAGAAACTCACTTCGACAGATCTGTCGATTAAATCAGCTCAGCGATTAGTCGACAAAATTGTACGGGTGTTAGTCGACTAAGAATTTCTTTAATCAAGGACAGCCCTAGTCCTTTCATATTTTGAGAAACTGCAGTTTGTCGTGTTTGCCTACTTATTTGTTTTCTCTGTCTCCCATCAGTGTTGCAGTGTGCCACAGTCATAGGCTTCTGCTACTGGGCCTCGGAGCTTATCCTGTCACTACAGCAGCAACACAAAAAGTACCACGGCTCTCTCATATACGTCACTTTTGCCATCAGCTTCTACCTGGTGGCGGGGGCAGGTGGAGCCTCCATCCTCGCCACAGCTGCCAACCTGCTGCGCCACTACCCCACCGAGGAGGAGGAGCAGGCTTTAGAGCTGCTCTCGGAGATGGAGGACAGCAGTGAAACTTTCCCTGCTGATTATGACATTGCCAATCAGTTTCAGCCCCCGCCTGCCTACACGCCCTAATGTCGGCCAGACTGGCCTTGTGTTAACACTCGCTTCGCTCTCAGCACGGCTAATGGCTTGACGAGCAAACCCCACTCTTTATCAAATGGATATCTTTCGCAAATACTCTCCATAAATGAACACGGCGTGCGCAGTTAGTGCACAAACTCTTTGACTGACAGTGCTCGGGTGCATGAAAGCTTTCTTTAGTGGTGGCAGGAAATTTAGGAGGTGATTCTTACTTTCACCACTGAAGTTGTTAGTGATTTGCATGTAAATGGCTTTTAGGATTTGGTTCTTACATGTAAAGCAACTAAACTGCGAGGAGTGCTCAACATGGTTCATCAGAAGTAATTGATGAAGCAGCCGCAGCCCGATCAGTGCCAATTATTGAGGCCGGGCTGTCGGCAGATTGTCAGCGCTTGTATTGCTCTTGGTTGGATCGTGGATGGAGCTTTGTTAAGCATCATTTTGGTTTAATTTTTGATATGCTTGCCGTGTGTATGATTTTATTTTCCTGATGCATCAAAAATGCAGAAATACACTGAGAAGATTATTTTAGACATTTCATACAAAGTATCAAATGGATCTTATTTATTATTTAGTTGTCTGTGCTGTGTCTTATTTTCTTTCTTTTGCTTTTGTAGTCACTGGTTTAGTCTTATTTAATCACATCTTTACTTGAAATAACAGAAGAAAACTGTCAAGAAATGTGAGACCTGTCTTTTAAAAAAAAAAAAGGATCATGGCATGTGTTAAGAGCAGCAGCCATGGAGAAATTGAGAAACAGTTCTGTCTGTATGTTTCACAAGAAGAAACATTTAGCAACAGGAGGAGCCTCACCGCTTAAGTTGATGGTGTCGCATTTATTGCATTCGATTTTTAAAGAAAATAAACTTTATTTGTACTTTGTGATTACCATACGTGACCGTTTCAGTATCTGTTTTTCTTTTTAATGCATGAGTTCTTTCGTGTGCAAATTTTAAACCTTCGGGCAGAATCGTATGAGAACATCTCGCATAAAAAGGTGCCAGCTGAGGCTTAAAATTGTGATTGGTGTGGTGATTCTAGTTGGTTGTATATTGTTCCGTTTACTCCATTTTATGCATTCTGTTCCTCAAATTGTCATCATATACTTTCATCACCAGTATGTAAATATTGATTGTTTCTACATAAAAAAAAGTGGTCATAATAAAATTAATGCCATATTTTGCCTCATGCTTGTCATCTATACACTGAATCTTCACTAATTACAACTCTTTCTTCCAACATATGTGGTTTTGATTTAACAATATATTGACTTTGACATTGCTGTCTGACCAGGGTATTTCTGGGTTCACCGTCTAGACGTAACATGGCATTACAGCGAGTAAGAGCCTTATAACTTAATAGACTTTAAAGGGCATACAGTATGCCTTGTACTGTATAAAGGCATTCCATCCACCGCTACCTTTGTATAAAATACAGTAAGAAACATAAAACAAAACTGCACATGGACGCAGTGTTTAAAAGTTATCAAATCAACTGCCCGAACATATGTTAAAAACACATTTTTAATTCTTTCTGCAGGTTTCTCCACCTAAATGCCATGCTAAAGAGTCAGATAGATCAAGATATTTCATGGGTTAAAGCACTACATGTTTAGATTACTCCAAAGCTCAAGAGTCACTCAGTTGCCAAATGACTTTAAGTTAATCAGCTGAATAAACAAGGTATTAAAAGGGAAGTGTGTTGAGGAGGGGAATAGGCCATTTGAGGCAAAGAAGCGTCGGCTCTTCTCAGAAAAAAGAGCTTACGCGGTCACGTCACTTGCTCACACTCTGCTGGTATATATACGGGCACAGCACGATCAACATTACTACCGTTCAAAGGCTTTACAGGCTCCGTTACTTTTTCCTCCTGAAAACAGTGAGATCGAAGCTAAATCATGCAGGCATCCAGGACTTTGCTGTCTAAACAATCACTGGCTGTTCTCGCTCGCCAGCCTGCGTGCTTTGTTCACCATGGTGACTATGGCAACTGGGGGAATACCAATATTGCAGTGGTAAGTGAAACATCAATATGGGACCAGTGGGGGTTCAGGCTGAATCAGGCTGCTGAATAGCCGACCCATCTCACTCCGATAGCTGCATCTTCATTTATTTAAGAACTCTTAAATTGCATTTTATCTCAACTTGGTTTTAGTGATTTTATTACTTTAACTTTGCAATTTCTCTGCACTTTTAACTTACACTCCACACATCTCAGGTACACAGGCTCAAGGACTGTTTTTAATGTTGTATACATGTTTTATATATAGTATTATTTATTTATGTTGCACTTTGACCCCAGAGAAACGCACTCTCATTCTACCTTGCAGAGATGTATGGTAAAATGACAACAAACTTGGTTTGACAATGTAATGCAGGTTTTCTCAGGATGTGGCTGGTGGGATGGGACTGATGTCCATGAGGGAGTATAGTGAGTATCAGTGTTTCACGCACATCATTGCACAAACATATCACCATGCAGAGATGGTGATTAATTACAACTCGTGTTTTCAGCACCATGTACCACCTGAGCCGAAACGGTGCTCGCTTCCAGATGTTTGCTCCGAATCAACAGCAGATGCACGTGATGGACCACATGAAGAAGCAGCCGGGCTCCGGCGAGAACCGGTAGGCTTTTTAGGAAACACTGATACGCTGTCACATGGATCAGGGTCATAGACGGGTCTAGGGATGGGACAATAATGGATTTTTTTATCGTGATAAAAAACACTTACGTTGATCGTGGTGAATTTCCATTATTGTGAATATTGTGAATATC
>JAOVVB010163542.1:0-11576 GCA_028570985.1 Heterobranchus longifilis | reverse complement strand
CCCTCACCACCACCAGCACCACCACTACCACCACCACCTTTCTCAGCTGGGCTGGGGAGTTAACTATGATTGCAAAAACATGGAATGATACACTCCACACAGATGCATGCACACGCATATCCTGACACACATTTTTGTCATTATTAATTCAACGTTCAGACAGATTGTTGTCATTTGATTACACCACTGCAGGGTATATAGTTAAGTCCTCCAGTGCTTAAAGTAGGAGCCTTGTAGCTTTTGTAAACGGTAATAGCCAAATGTTTTGCTTTGGCAGCAGCTTTGAGGGGAATGTATGTAGCATACTGTGAGGGCCTTTATTGACTCAACCACAGGATAAGGAACCATCTGGTCAAATAAAGCGACACACATTCCCTGCACAATCTTACACACACACACACACACACACATATATATTTTCCTCATGCACTGCACTTGCATTGTATTAAAGGAATAGATCAGATTTTTTGAAGTGGCATCGTATGAGGTATTTATCCATAGTCAGTGTATTACCTACAGTAGATGGCGGTCGGCTCGCCCCTCAGAAAATTCCTGTTCCGTCCCGATCCCGGAAGAATGACTCCCATTCCCTCCCATTCCCGTGTTGTGTTAAAAATCCTCTGCATGAGCATTGAAAATACAAGTGGATCCACAGCCTTTGATTCTTGCTCCCACCTGCTCCCGTGAAAAATAGAGAAATTGACTCCCATCCTGCAGAAATCTGGAAAAAATGTCAGCCTCTCGTCTTAAGTGTCTGTCCTCCTGTCTGCTTCTCCAGACTGGGGGCGTGCCGACCGCCGTCTACTGTAGGTAATACACTGATAATGGATACCTCATACAACCCCACTTCAAAACATCCGAGCTATCCCTTTAATTTCAGTAGTACTGGTTTGGGGAGTTTCTCACTGTGTCTTGAAGTCAGGACAGATCCAAACGATGAAAATGGAAGGTCAAGAAGGTCCTTGATCGTTCCGCATCAGTGGCGTAACATGTTGCTGTCTCCTGTTTTAGACGTCCATGTATCTGCAGATGGCCCAGGCCAGAGGAAGGGCTAGCCGCGCAGCTGAACCCAGCGCGGTGCACGAGACACTTGGACTAAAGGTGCGATGTGGGCCCTGTCTGCACCGCAGCCCTGCATACAGGCCGGGCTCGTGGTCACCAGCAGCATGCTCCCTCTCTTTGTGTCTGAGCAAACATTTTTATCATCCCCATCTTTAACTTGGCCATCACTTGTTTATCTCCATAACATTTGGCATGCATCTTTTCCAGTCCATGTGGAATTGCATGTAATGTCATGTAATCTTGTTTCACTCATATTTTCTTTGTTCAAGCCTCATTGTCTGAGCACCCTTTCATATCCGTCATTGTCCATTCGTGCTTTGCATTTGTGCTAAATGCCACATTTTGCATGAGAGCTGGGTTATCAAGTGGAAATGGCTTCTCAGGCTGCTAAAAAGGCTCAGATTTAATTACACAGGCTTTCACTGCTGTTCAATGCATGGCATCTTCATTTTGTATTCAGCATATATTTAGCAGCGCCCATGAACAACAGATAACCGAATCATTCATCCTGCTTATGTGAGACAATGCAGGATGTCCCACCCATCAGGCCTTCACCGCACCGAGCCCTCCACCTTCTGTAGGAATGTGGTGCAGTCTCTCCCACAGAGGCTGCAGGACTAGTCAGCATCTGACCCACTCCCACAGCGGGCTCTGTTAGTCCAGAGCAAACACCAGCCATCTGTAGCCAACTAGCTGTGCAGCAAAGGAAATAAAAGAGCCACATACTTGAACATGTCTCCACTGTTTGAGCTCTCCAAGCACTTTGAAACACAGAGAGGGACTCTTATAGGACATAAAGACTTTAGGTGAAGTGGGACACTTTGAAAAATGTTGGACGTTTTTTCAAGTCAGATTTTATTTTAAAGGCTGACGCCATTTGTGTTCTTTTTCAGGTTATTGAAATGGAAACGCCCAAAAAAGCAGTGACCTGTGTCACCCATATGAATAATACAAATGTTTGGAGCATAGACTGTAAAAAATAATGGACGTAGCAGGAGTGAGTTTGGCATTTGGCCGTCGGCATGTTGACTTTTTGGGGCCAGAAGTTGACCATATTTGGACAAGAAGGCGGCGCTGGGTAGGATGACACGGCCACACCGATGTCGTCGGATGTCTATGGTTTCAGTGGCACTGCTAAGATAAACCCACCTAATATAAACCCCTTAAACACTGAAGAAAGAGGAAAGTTGCAGATTTAGCCAGCGGGCAAAAACACAGGCCGGTGGGCAGACACAGACCTCCAGGCACTGTCGCTGTTTGCTGTGGTGACATGGAGCCGATTAACAATCTGCAAACTTTCCCTTAAGTTAGCAGCTAATGCTAGCACCAGCCAACTAGCCCGGTTACTTAGCACGGTACTACCGAATGCTGACATTTTTCGGCAACAAAATGTTCCAATTAACTTTCATGAAGAGAAAACAAAGATCAACGTTCTGGTACATAAACACTGACAACACAAAAACAACTTCACGTCTGTTTTAATGTACACAGGACCTGGTTAGCATTGTTAAAGCCTCTATTTTGATTGACAGGTCACAGTTTAGCTCTGCCCTAAAGCATATGCTACTTTATCGTCTATTTTCTTCTTAATGTGACCATAATTTACTAAATGAACATCATGCTGTATTGAAGAAGACTTGGAACTAGAGATTGAGACCATAAACTCAGCATGAAACTGTTTACTGAGGTAATAAATCAAGTGAGAAGTAGACTCATTTTCTCATTGACTTGTAAACAACCGGACGTCTTTTTGGAGCCAGTGGAGTCGCCCCCTGCTGGTCATTAGAAAGAATGCAGGTTTAAGGCACTTCCTCATTGGCTTCATTTTTCAAGCCCAGAAGCTCCGTACATCTTTTTATACAGGTATAAATGCAAGAATGCATAACATCAGATGCACACACCACCATGCTCTAAACTCTAAACACAGTCGACTCTAATCCACCACCATCTTCTTCGTTCTACACTCAAAGTTGAAAAACATTTTTCTATGGAGCTAAGTGCATACTTGTACAACTGAGTTATTCTGTTCCTTTCAATGGATTGAAGTCCTCATTTTGAGAACCACTTGTTCTGGACTTTATTTCATTGTGTTTGTAACAGAGCCACCGAAATGAGCTTTCTCTCTCCATCAAAAACACATCCTGCCTAATTTGTGCTATCGTAACATATGTAAGTCATTTATTTTAACCCCTCAGTGACTGGCAAAGACAAGCAAACTAGAGCTGCTTAGTGTGTTTTACCACCATAAAAGCTCATTAATTAGCTCTGTCAATATACTTGTTTTGCCATTATTCATTGGTTTTACTAATATGATATTTGATCTACCTTAAAATCAAGTTAGATATACTTAAGTTGAAGGTTAATTCTGGATCATACACTGTTTAAAGGGGGCCTGTTGTGATTTCAGTCATGCTAGCAGCGTGGCTCTTAGGGATGGTAATGCTGGACTCTCCGTCAGTCCACCATTTTGGTCCAGACCAAATTATCTCAACAACTATTTGGTGGATTGCAGTACAATTATGTCCAGACATTACGGCTGGGTATTGGTACTCGGTACCTTTTGGTATCGACCGAAATAACCCAGTACCAAGTAGTATTGAAACTTCTCCAGTCAAACGATACCTGCATTTGATCCATTTCTGTCCCAAATGGAAATTGGAAATAGGGCATTTGTGTTTTCTGCACCCTCAGCATGGAATATGTTGTGGAATGTCTTGAAACTCAAGGAATGAATCCCTCTAAATGCCTTTAAATCCAAAACGAAAGAATCAGAGATATATTCCTTAATATGTCACTGTTTTTTTTTTATTTACCTGGTAATATAACTGACATTTATCTCTCTGCTATCCCTTTGCTTGATTTTTAGTTCCTCTTAATTTTGTCTCCTTTTATGTTTTCTGTCTGTAACTATGTGTTTGTATTTATGCTGCTGCCTGTCTTGGCCAGGTCTCCCTTGAAAAAGAGATTCTTAATCTCAGTGGGACACTCCTGTAGCCTGGTATCTAGCCGTTTCTGTTTCCTCTCGCGGGATTCGTCTGGCGTCTCTCCCATTCAAACAGATTGCCACTCAACTCAAAACTTGTGGATCCAATCACAACCATTTATTTTATATGAGGCGGGTTTAAGACGATGACGAAAACCGTCATGTTACAATGTAGTTACGGAATATCGAACACTAAACTCAGACCAAATGGTCAAATTAGGCAGTGCTGATCAAATATGAATCAATATTCTGCTGTTGTATTGCCTATTTCTCACCTAAAATGTTTTCAGAAACACATTTTAGTGTACGTTCTAGCGGTAATTAGAGAAAGTTTGCAACCAGGTCACAAACTTTTGGCTGACACGGCCGGCACATAACGGTGTTGAGTGTGTGTTGTAGGCGAAACTGAAATGAAGGTGCTGATTGGCTGATACCTTCCACCTCAGTTTTGTTGCTCTGATTGGTTGTAGCTCTATCCAGAGGTCTGCGCTGTTGGAAATCCAAAATCAATTAAGAGGTACCAGACTAATTTGACTAATGCCAGGCTCCTGGTTAAATAAAAAAAGAAATAAAAATTGTACCCAGATCTAGAAAAAAATTACTATTCATATAGTTTTGCTCGCAGCCAGTCACCGCAAGCATTCTCCCATTTAATGTGACGTGTGATTGGCCCACTACCGCAGCAGCTACAACCCATACAGTCTATGGTGTGGTGAAGTCGAGCGCGGTGTATTTCACGGTGTTGGCAGTTCAGATATCAAATAAAGTACTCTATATTGCCATCATGAGGTCAACATTTTTTTATGTGTCCAACACTGTGATTTATGACTAAATACCTGCAAATCTAATAACGTTACAATCAGCCTTAGCAGTACCTTGAGTTTAGTGCTAATTAGCAAATGTTAGCATGCTAACACTTACTATAGTAAACATTATACCTGCTTAACATCACCATGTTAGCATTGCCATTGTAAATATATGTAAGGGATAATGTAGGATGAACTGGTACAATATGTATGATTGCTAAAAAACATCATACAGAGAATTGTATTTAAAAAAATCCTAAAAATAAGAGGAAAACTCATCTCTGATGTAATATTGACAGGAAATAATCTGCTCAAAATGTGTCCAAATGTCCAAATTTTACACAAACTTCCTGCAGTGATTGCGTTCACTATTTGGGTTAATTGTTCAGTTTATCAGTTTATCATCGAGTACGTACACAACGAACGGACAAAACAGACGCAGGATACGCGAGGCAAAAATCAACATTACAATTACAATAACAGAGCAAAAAACAGCATTAATTAGGCACAATAATACACAATGAATATACAGTGAATCAAAAGTGCAGTAAGTTCATAAGACCAGTCCACAGTGGGCGTTGCCTGGGTTCAGAATTTAGATTCTGTCATTTCTGATTCAGGACTTCATTACTCTCTTTACGGGACTGGATTTCTCTCTGGAAGAGGTCAGTTTTCTTCATCTTTAACTTCAGCTCAATGTGAAGTGTCTGCACCATATCGACAAGCGCTTCCTCCCTCTGACAAGCTTTGAGCTGCTCCCCGGCATATAAGCCTTTTTCTAGTCTCAGCATGTTTTTGACCTCCTTAAGTTCTTGTTCCAGGGTCTTTTTGTTTGCTTATAGACTCATTTGCCTGCTTCAATGTGTAATAGTTGTGCTCAAAAACCCTTAGTTCTTGCAGAACTTTGTTGGATTCCTGAAGTTGTTGTTGCAGGTCCTCACATTTTTGTCTCATGGCCTCTTGTCCGTCACAGAGCTTTTTGTTGACCTCCTCAAGTTCTTTTGTCAGGGCCTCATTTTGTTGGTGCAGAGACTTGTTTTCTTTTTGCGTCATCACATTGTAGCTGTGTTACAGCCAGTAACCATGAATCCAAAGTTTTGTGCTCTTCAGGTATATATTAAATTAATATTAGACAGAGTAACAGGAAGCTGAAGTTGTGTTGTTTTGCCACAGCTGAAGTCAAATTTACCAGACTGCTTTCTGCGGAGTGATTGACGTGCGGTGGAAATCCAGTACAGCGCCCTTAGCAACCATGGTAACGCATGGTAACGCATAGCAACGGTCTGCTATACTTGACGACGGTCATCTGTTTGGAAATAACAGACCTCGGTATGTGGGGATTGACCAATCAGAATGTAGTATTCAACAAGGCCATGTAATAATAGTTTTTAACTTTAACCGCCACTGTGACTAAGTACAGTCTTACTGAGCAGCCAGCATGGCTGTAGTCTGTAGTTTTGTTGAAATATATTGTCATAGAGGTTAGAAGGAAATTTACTTTGAAAAATGATAATGGCTTCTGTTTTTTTGTGTGTGTCTTTTGGTCTACATGTTAATATGTTAATGTTAATGACATGTTAATGTCTCCAGGTTAATATCCTTTGTTTACATCAGATCCCCTGTTCTTATTTACCAGATTAGGCCAGACTTACTGAAGTCACGACAGTGTCTGTGTGTCGCCTTATAATTCTTATTTATTCTTCTTCTTAAGGCTACCATGAGCAAACACCCTCATTTGGTGCATAATTCCATCAAATTAAGTTGCAGAAAATAGACACACATTTGCTTGCAACGGCGCATTCAAAAGTAGGGTTTGTACAGAGAAGTTTGGAAAATGCTTTATTTTAACTGTTATGTTTTCAAGGTTAGGAATATGCTTGAATTTGAATATACCATATATAATCTACACAATGTATGTAAACCAAAAATGTTATATATTAAGATATATTAAGATCTTATATATGTATTTTAATATTTGAAATGAAACATTCCCATCGTCCTATTTGTTTGTTGTGTCCTAGTGTCACACCAGACAAAATATACAATCAAATTTAATATGGACAGCTGGTAAAATAATCAAAGTGACAACATTCATCGATTGCTGTGCATATAAAGGAAAACTTTATGTTTTTGTAATTGTATTTATAGTATCAATGTAGATGCGATGATAAAGGCTTCGAAAGTCTGGAAATTAGGGCTGACGTCTTCTGGTCGGGGAGCCGATTGTCGATATGCTCTTGTCCGACTGACCTAACCTGGGGAAAGTTGAGCCACAGGGACACCTTTTTTATTAAGTCATATTTAAAGGTCCTTTTGTCATGTATACATTTTTATCATTTCAATTGATAGGAGACATCCTGAAATAATGGTAGATGTCATTTATTCATTCATTGTACTTCTGTCTTAGTTTTACTTGCCTAGATGACAACATATGTAAAAAAAAAAAAGGCCCCTACATGGCGCTCCCCTCCATCTTCATTATTAAATAAATAACTGTTTTAAAGTCATTCAGCATTTCATTACACTATATTTGAATGAGCACAAATTCAATCATACAAACAACTTTTAATATAACCGTCTTTCGCACTAAATTTTTTTTGGGGGGAAAAATAACTGCTTCAAAAGCATTTTTAACCTTTTAACACAACATTTAGCCAGCGCAAAAGTTGATGCAACACAACAGATAAATATCAGCTACTGCAGTCGGTAAATGTCATCTTATTTGCCGATTGCAGTCAACAAGGCGAATATCGACCGATACCGATGTTCGGCCTATATATCGGTGCATCCCTACTTTAAAAGTGATTGAAAAGTGTTTGAATTTTACTCTTTAAAAAGCTGTACGAACCCTGCATGAGGCATTGCCAGCTCACTCTGATTAATTCAGCCCAGTGGCTCCCGTGGTTTATGATACAATGCGGTATAGATGTATATTTTCAAAGATACGTCCCCCTGGACTCAAAGAGAGCTTGCATCAACACATATCACCTGCAGCATCTTAACCACACTATGTGGGAGGATACAGTGATTTAGCCTTTTGTCCTCCGCACTATGCTGCGAGCTCCATCAGCAATTATCAGAGACTGAAATGTTCCACTTGTATAAGTACGAGTTTGCTCACATGCACACTGACTCGTCATGAAGGAGATTTGTGCTCCAACAGACGGCTGCTGTCAGAGCAGTGCTTTGGCACTCAATGCATGGATCACAATCACCGTGAAGGCACACATCTAAAGTTCCCCTGTGTCTTGCTAGAAATTCATTTGACACCACAGGCATGCTCAAACAATACTTTCACACATCTTGCATCATACATACAAGATCCCACAGGCACCCACCACCTCCAGCATGTCATCATCCAATTTCAAATCCATTTTTATTTTTCTGTTCTATTTCAAGCACCCTTGAAATCTAGTAGGGTTGTCACTTTTTGTAAAAAAAATCAAGTTCAAACTTGAAATGACATGTGGGTTCATCACATTTTTGCATACACATTTTAACCTCTGCATTAATGCATCAGAATAATAGTAATTCATTTGATTTGTACCGGTTGTGCAGGCTGTACTCTGCTGCTTTACTCGGATGGCAAGCTAACGTTAGCAGGCGAGTCCGCAGATTTGTTGTCGTTGTCGAGTAAAGGCCGTTACACACTGAGGACGAGGTGAATAAACAACATGAAAATATTTCGCAATTATTCAGTAAAAGGTTAGCAATTCGTGCAGACAGAGGACCAACTACCGGGAGGCGATCTTTTTTTTCCCAGAGGGACATGACCCAGAGCAGCATCTGTCTGTCTGTCTGTCTGTCTGAGGTAAGTTGTTAAGCTACTGTAAGCTAATATGTGGTATATATGTCAAGGGCTTTTATTGTGAAAGGTAAGAATGGAAATGTGCTGCCTTTAGATTGAAAGGAGCAATAAAGTTTGCCGTCCTGGTTCAGACCATAGACTGTAAACAGGAGCCTCTGTGTTGTTGTTTTATAATCCTCATCAGTAAACAATAATAATTTCATTAACGGTGCGAAAGCTTAGAAAATCGAGCTTGTTACACTGCTTTTTCGCCGTGTAATATTTGCGTTCTGTGTGCAAGTACAGAAAAAAACAGTCCGAAAAAATTATATTGATGTGCAAATTAATCGCACGAAAAATACGTGCACGGTTTGAAAAGGCCTTAAGATAGCTCTGCTTTGGACAAAGGCGACAGACAGCTTAGTTCATTTTCCATTGACGGTGTAGAATCCAAAATACCTCCACACACTGCTTCTCTGATTCTTTGGTATCGTTACTGTCTGATCAGGATGGCTTTGTTCGCTCGTGTATTTTCGTAGGTCAAAGTGCGTGGGTCACGGGTGAAGCTCACAGGGAATGCTAACAGCGCCCTCAGCTGGATCACAAGGCAAACTACGTCAAACGGTCTGTTCACTTATAGACTGTACATTTTTTAATTTGAACAGGTCATTACAGTTCAAATATTAACTACGTTCGAACGGATGTTCGAATTTCGAAATAAAAAGTGACAGCCCTAGCATCTAGCTATGAGGTTGCAGATTTGTGACCAACTGAAACTTCTCCCATGTGCCAAGCGTGTAGAAGAACTACGGTCGCGAATGGCCCTATCTACTTTCTTACCATAACTTCGGTCCAGCACAAAGCTTAGAGGAATAATCATCCCGTTTCCTGCAGAAATGTAATTTCTCAGTTCAGCTGCAGACTATTAACATTCTCATGAATTCCAACTATTTAATTCCACTTCCCATTCAGTCATGTGTGAATTACATAAGTGAACACGAATGGTATGTTGTTGACTTCATCTCTCTGTGAGTGATTGACAACTATAATCTCCCCCACCGGCAATCCCTTTCCACGGATGCACTGAGTCCAGCTCAGAGGATGAGTGAGATGCTGTTTTACATTTTTTAAAAAGCAGAAAAAAAGCTATTATCTTGCTCTTGGGGGTGTCAACGGGGATGCCACTACAATGGGACTGCCGCAGCAGATAAATTGGTTTTTGGATGTGACAATTTAATGCAGTTCTAGGAGCAAGCTAACCATTCGCATGTAGTGCTTTTTTCTTCTTCTCTCATCAAAAACAGACCACTCCGGAGGCTCATTAATATTTTTGACATTCTTTTGCAGTTACAGTGTGAGCAAGATAAAGAACCTCGCATCAATGAAATTGAACAGCCGTCATCAGCAAAGTCTTTTCCATCCGTCCGAAGCGCAATCTACTATTGATTACATCGTCCTGTCTTTCGCTTTAAGGGCTGATTGTAGTGATGAAACCTATACTCTGGTAGAATTAGATCGGTGTAGAATGACGAAGAGAGGCTGGTTTACAAAGATAAGGTGAAAACATTTGAAGTGAATTTGTGTTTGGTCCAGTGTGTGTAGTTCATCCCATTGTGGGGACTCTCCTATATCTGGGGATACAAATCAAGCCCCCATGTGGTTCATTTTGGGTAAAGACTGGGTTTTAAGGTTTTAAGTTACAATCATCTCTAGGTTAAGGTTAAGGCAAAAGGTTGGGGTTACGCATGTAGCAGTTATGGTGATTGAATTACAAAGATCTTAGTGTGCAAAATACCCGGTGGCAATCTAGGGGTCCCCACCTACCTCGTGCTCCAGTGTTATGTTAGCAAGTTATGAACTTTGCTGTATTTTTAACCGACAGTAACCTTGATGTCGAAGCAGAAATAAAATCCACTGCTTTTCAGGTTGTACGGGGTTACGTTAGCGTTTCTAAATTACACAACTTGTGGACCATTTGCAACAGTGCCTTCACACTTCTTCATATTTATGAATAAATGTTTTGCAATTTGAATAATGAATACTGCTGGACATAGTAAGCTTTTAAAATACATTTAGCGACAATTGAAAGTAGGGCCTGACAGATATGGGATTTTTGAAACCGATACCGATTTTAGAGGGCAAAAAAAAAGTCGCAGATTACCAATATGGTGGCTGATATAGTGAATTTGTAAGCTGGAATGAAAATAGACCTTTTCTATGTGGATTGTGCACCTATTTTGCACCGATATGACGATGCAAAGGTACTCAGCAGGCTGTTTTCTTCAAATAACTTTATTAAAGAATATTTAACATTACTACACATTATACATTTTTTGAGGCCGATCACTGATTGCTGGAAGCAGTATTGGCCGATCCCGGTCACAGAGTCTATTTATTGAACTATTCTTTACAACATTGTATATTAAGTATTAAAATCAGGAGATTAGGAGAAGTTTTCATATCAGAAAACATATCGACCAATAATATTGGCTGACCGATATATCGGTCTGGCTCTAAAGTGATTTTTCCAGAGACCCCTCAACATTTTGCTGTTGAGGCTTTCAGTGGATCTCAAGTATCAGTTTGGCACCCTGACTGTAGAGTGTGTGTGTGCGTGTGTGTGTGTGTGTGTGTGTGTGTGTGTGTGTGTGTGTGTGTGTGTGTGGCCTCTGGTCATGTGATCTCTCTATTCTTGGAGTTTTCTCAGCTGGTTTAAAGTGCTCTTCATTCAGACGGGCCTTACATGGCATCAAAGTCTGCAGAGTCACTCTGACCCAAAACACCCAAAACACCCAAAACACCCAAAACACCCAAAACACCCAAAACACCCAAAACACTGTCACTGTGTAGTTTCACTCTTCTTCCATGGTGGAGAACTGGAACCAGTAAGAACCAGTAAGACAGGGACAGAGTGATGCAAAGCAGGCGTAGAGGCTTC
>JAOVVB010163541.1:0-19096 GCA_028570985.1 Heterobranchus longifilis | reverse complement strand
TCCTTGGGCAAGATACTGAACCCCAAATTGCTCCCGAAGGCATAGCCATCGGTGTGTGTGAATGTTTATGTCCCTTGATGAGCATGTGCCTTGCATGGTAACCTCTGCCGTGGTGTGAATGGGTAAATGACTCGCAGTGTAAAGCACATTGAGTGGTCGCTATATAAAAAAGCGCTATATAAGTACAGTCCATTTACCATTTGATTGGTTCCTTGGTACCTATGATGTCATAAAACCTGTCTGTCTGAATCTGGATTTTTGAGACTGTTATTGGCACCCTGCAGTTTCAAGGCAGAAATTCTCAGATTTTCACAGGAATGGCTCTTTAAATGAAATTATTTTGTGTCTATTTTTAATGTAAATACCGTCACGGAGGACAGCAGAAATTAAGATATTTTAACTTTGGACACCAATGCCTTCAACCATTCTTTCATCTAATTATACCATCCTGCTCTCGTCCACTAAAATTATATCTGGTTTGTCGTCTACTGTGCCAGAATCCATGTAAATGCAGTATAACTTTCATAACTACATTCTGTGCAAGGATGGAGCTTTTGTCCTGTAGGTCAAAGCTTGTGCAATAGTTCTTTCAAATGTTATGATTTATTTCACATACTTTCTGCAAGGTGCAAGGTGTGCATCTAAAACAGAATCTATGCTATTTCTTCAACTTAATAATGTTTTATTGTAGGATTTCTCAGATAAGAAAAAAAAACATTTATAAAATGCTGTACTCCAATGCAAGTACACATGATTTTAGCTGACTTGCATTAGCCCTCCCCACATCTCGTATCTTTTATGATAGATGAGAGGGAGGGACACCTGATCTATCCATTTCAGGAACCTTAGCCTTGGTGTTGTTGTCCATTCTTCATCTTATTGATTCCTCTGTCATTCTGCCATACCAGGGCTGGAAGCTCGGACTTTCCACTTGGGCCGTGCTGTATTTCATAAACCATTGACTGGAGGGGCCAAAAAGGTGTTGCTCTGATGGAAGTGATCTTTCTCTGTGGGACAAAGCTGTCAAAGTTATAGCTACAGTATACAGACATATTAAAGTGAGGCAACATTTATGCAGTCTGAATGAAACTCCTGTTGCGTAATTTGAAAAAAAAAAAATGACAGGTTGCCTTTGGTGAAATTAATTGGTTTAAATGTATCTTTGCAATGTGCCCTGTATTAGAATAATGGAGACATCACACCAAAGAGCACTGACATGGCACAATGATTCCAGTGATACTTAGAAAATCTGGGTTCTCTAATTTGTCCTTTAAGCAAATGAGAGCTCCACTTTCTGTTTAAAACCAAAACATACAGATTATGCAAATTGTATTGTGTAAACATTCGCCCCTTCATTAATGATATCCATATATTAAAACTGTGGCCAAAGGCTATCTGTTTTACTTGGCCTTCAGTAAATCTAGTTATGAGAACACATTGCTCATATTTCCTGTAATCATTTATTAACAAACTGAGAAGCTTCAGGGGGGATACGGAGAATCAGGTTAGGATGGTATAAGGTTGGATTTCTAAACAGATCAGTCACAAACATACTCTGAGGTAGGCGTAGAGCTATATGGACAAAATGTAATTTTAGAATATTTTTCTTTATAATGAAAATATAACAGCATTAGACACTTGGGCTTCCAATTCAAATTAAACTTACATCTTTTTGGTTATAAATCAAACCAATCTTATATTAATGTTGATTTTCTTTAAGAAATCGGGAGTCAAAATGAAAGTTATTAGGTTAAGAAAACATGTGAAGAAAGAAATCACACAAAATCCTATAGCGTTAATTAGTAAACCAAAATGTTGTGCAGCCCTGATACAAGTTTTTATGTAATTTAAATTCATATTTGTCCAAGTACCTAGTTATTTGGTACTAATTTACAAGTCTAGGAAGTCTGGCAGAAAGAAAAATGTTTATATTTGAAATATGATAGTAGACAGATATTAATAATAATCATACATCATTCATAAATAAACGGTAAGTGATTTGTTGCTTTGTGACAACAGTTGCTGGGGCTATAGCCTTGTGTTCCTACAGTGATCCTCAGCTACCCCCGTATTTTAATTGTACCATTTCAAACATTTGCACTGAGTGGTCATCAGTCACCGGCCTATGGGGGTTGATGTATGTGTCTGAGCTGTAATAGTCTCTGCTTTGCTCTCCAGGCACAACATCACTTATGAGAGACACACTTATAGCAATTAATCATGCTCGATCACACCCCACAGACTCTCTCACGCACGCACGCACACACACACTTTACTATTGTGTTTTTAGAGCTATATATGTGAGTGCTGCCAAAAGAGTAAATGTTAGGCAAACTACTACAGAATAGGAGAGTTTCCCACAGACTAGGATACCCAAAAAACTGGTCTAGGTTCAGATTAGAGATAGGTTGGACTGAGTTTGGTGTTAAAATCAGAAGATCTGTCTATCGCTGCCGAGAACCAATCACAAGGTTTGTTTACAATAACTTCCGGGTAGAAAACTAATAACAACAATTTCACTAACAATACATTGGAGACCTAATTTACCTGTTGCGCTACAGACTAAATGAAATGACAGCTTGAGTTTATCCAACAGTGACATCTGACCGCTGGTCAGACTGGTAGTATTGGGTAGATTGGTTTATCAAAGATGCTAGAAAAGCAGCACATTAATTAATAAACAATACATAAAATAAGCACAGCAGAAACGTCACATAGGTCGGACCAACCTGTTTAATGTTACAGTTATGGCTGAAAATGACAACATAAATAGCTGATTTTTTGTCCTCCAAACCATACGACCACTTAAGTTGTTTGTTCTCGCCCCTTTAATATGACCCATATGAGCATTTTCTAAATTAGCGCCCCTAGGGGTGGCAGGAATTATGACCCAGAGGAGTGTTTTCCATCCTCGTACCTTAACGGTTGCGGTTTTAAACATGTCCTTCATGTTGTGAAACGGTTGCAGTTTGGTTAGGTTTAGCCACAAAAACTATATGTTTAAGCAACAACACTACTTGGTTAGGGTTAGAAAAAGATCATGGTTGAAAACAGTAGGCTACATTTGTTACATTACTTCACTTCTGTGTCAATGTACATGTCGTAGTTAAAGAAACTCGCCATTTACTTTTATTTTCAAATCGGACACAAATACGTCTCCTGGGTTTTGTGTTTGTTTGACCCATCCACCACCCCGCCCACCCAAAACATTCTTTCTCTGTGTTAATACTACGTTACATGACTCCCTGCTTTGCTCCCGTCAGAATTACTACGGCCACTTGAGGGCGCTGCCTAACAATAAGCGTAAATATGGGTGCTTTTATTGGTGCTTGTACAAACAATCAATGGTGTCGTTTTTCGGTGGAGTACATTTACATATCTCCACAATTCAAATCAGCTGCCAGTTCTGTACCCAGAAGTGATTATTGTTGTTAGTCTATAACTACAGCTGTAT
Organism: Heterobranchus longifilis; assembly: GCA_028570985.1. Taxonomy (NCBI): domain Eukaryota; kingdom Metazoa; phylum Chordata; class Actinopteri; order Siluriformes; family Clariidae; genus Heterobranchus; species Heterobranchus longifilis. Next base: position 15,642 of record JAOVVB010163541.1, on the reverse strand, counting down.
CTGTAAGAAGGCAGTGTTTTCTGAAGGCCTATAATTTCGAGTTCATGCTGTCATCTGGATGTCAGAAAATGCTGTTTAATATATATTATATATAACATTGCAGGAAGATGGACCCCCTCCAGCACAAATAGTGGCTTAAAAGTGTCATACACACATCTAGTTTATAAACATACACACTGACAAAGTCTTTGTAAAAGAGTGCCAGTTCCTCGAGTTACCCTGAACCTGATCTGAACCGGCTACATGCCACTTTGCACCTGCCTCGCAGTCAGTAGGGCGAGGTTGGGTCCAGCACACTGTAGTACCTCTCCCATCTACTCCTCTTTTTGTATTCTGTAGATCCATCTGCTGTTCAGTTTACTCTCCTCCTCAACCCCCTCTACTTTGGTTCTCCTCCCCTCTCTTTCTCCCTGTGTCTCTGTAATTGGTCATTTAAATGAAAAAGCCTCAAATTGGAGGATTAGAGGTGCATGTCTCTCTCTCCCTCTGTCTGTCTCTCTCTACGAGTGAGTGAGAGAGCGAGAGAGAGAGACAGTCCCATGGTGACATGGCAGACAGTCTCCAAAGGATGTCCTTAAGAACAAAAGTATCTGGAGGAGGCCTCTTTTGCTCTCTCAGTTACCGTGGTTACAGGCTGGCAGCTTGTGTGTGTTTGCATAGTATGTGAGCCTGTAATATAAGTATTTACAATCGTGTGCAGTTGAAATATCCTGATTGAAAAATTCATGAAAGATTCATGATGAAAAGATCGTTTTTTAATTTCAGAGATGAGGCTGAGAATCACATTTTCGGTTATGATAAATGTACAGTAGCAATTGGTGTGGGGAGAATCAGGAATGGATTAGAACAAATGTTAGTCAATGGAAGGCACTCAAAAGTTTAAACGTCTGCCTGAGTGTGTATTTGTGTGTGTCTGTGTGCACAAATGCGTGTGTATGTGCATGCGTGTGCCGGCTGGCAAGCAACTGTCACCACGTGGCAACAGCCAACCACGCTTCACTGCTGGCCGCGCCAAGCTCTCCAATTACAGAGGCCAGCTCTGCCAGAAGCCCCCCTCTTTTCCTCTCAATAGATGGGACGACTGGGCTGCATCCTCTGACACACACACACCCACACACACACACACGCCTCTCTCCCCTCCTCTCTTCTCGTGGTGCACCTGCCTCCCTGCTCTCCAGGCCAGCTCAACTCCTATCAAAGGAGCTGAGCTCTTTTCTTCCAGAAAGCTAATCCAACACCTGTCTCCGGGCTTTATATTGGGAATAGAAGGACTGTGTGCTGTGTGAGTGTGAATGCAAGAGTACAGTGTGTGGAAGGCAAAGTGTGTGTGTTTTTTTGGGAGAGGGAGACAGTTTGTGTTTCTGCTAGATCAAGAGCAAAAAAGAAATAGTGTGTGCATGGCTCTTTTATGTGAAGGATTTGAGAATGGACATATGGAGACTACAAGGCAGACTGTATTCTTTTATAGTAATGGAGTATCAAAGGGCATTTTGGGAATAGATGGGGTTTTATTTTGCAGGGGGTCAGATTAGCAGTAACACAGAGACCAAGAGAGCTTTCGTTGTACTGTGAATGATACCCACTGTAACTGTTGAATGTCTGTTTTTTGGCAGAGGCTGAATATATACTACAGTATATGGCCCAGACACATTAATAATGTTACACAAAAGGCATTCAACAAGCATAGGCCTATAAAGTTGCATGTACAAAGACTGTTCAGACTGCCTGCCCAAATTCATTTTTTGGCATATCCAGATTGATTTTAGAAAGTCTGGATGACAAAAAAACACATGAAATGTGATTTTTTTCAAATCGGATCGAAACCACATTAGAAGGTGGTTTGAAATGCGATTCCAATCGGATTTCTACAGATGTCTCAGTCTGGACCCTCTGGCTGCTCAAATCGGATTTCATGACGGCCACTGAGCCTGCTAAACGTCCCCGGGGACCACGCACACCGCTGCCAGGCAACAGCCTCGAGGAGTGAGCCACTGGGGGCTGTTGGGCTCATTTTCTGTAACCAGCATGGAAGCATGGTGGAATTAGTCGGCTAGCTAACTAACTAGCAGGCGGCTGGCTAGTTAGCTAGCTTGCTAATTCCGCCATGCTTTCATGGTTAACTTTACAGAAAATTAGTCGAACAAAGTTGTAACTCATCTGGTGATAGCAATGCTTTTTCCTGCACTGTGACAACAGTGTGTGGAAGAAGCATTAAGTTGTTAACTTTTACTCATTTAGCAGCTGGCTAGTTAGCAGCTAGCTAGCTCATGCTTCCATGTTGGAAACTTGGATGTATAATAAAACCTGGATACAGCGTTTGAGGCGGAGCTCCGTTCATTCCTATGGAAGCTGCTCAGTGGCGCATGAAGCCAGAAAAGCTCAACTGTCGCTTCTAAAAATCCCTGGATGAATGGCACTGCTTCCGTGTTGTGTGGCCCGTAGAGCAGGTGCACTAGAGACTGGCTACATCCGGTTTAGCACTCCGGTTAACTTGATTGGGGAGTAAATGATTCAATCTTGCAGCTCTTCTAGACTTTTGAAATGTTATCAAACCGAATGGATCAAATCCTGATGGTGACACAAGTAATTTCACAGGGGTTGTGATGCTCATGAAAATGTATCCACGGATTTACAGATGTTTCTTTTGCCATGTAAGTCAATGGGAAAAAGTATTTTTGGGCCAGAGGGCATCGCGTGATGGCCACCACTGTGTAATACCACCTTTTGGCCACTATGTCAAATTGGCTTCAGCGGTCAGCGCTCTTCCTGGGGTCTTGGTTGGAAAGCAGCATCAGTAGCTATGTGGCTACTGTACATCGTTACCACGGCTACCCAAATCTGAACTGATCACTTGAAAATAACAGTGTGGACAGTCTGTCTTAAAGATCTAATTTGAGAAACAAATCAGATTTGCCTCCAGTCTGAACATAGCCAAAGACCAGACTCTAAATCTTTGAGCCTATCTATCCTAACATCTCTATTTAAGGGATCTACTTGTCACATGAGGGCTGTTCAGTTACCATTCGAGGCAGGGTTTTTCATGATTTTTTAGCTCTGGGCTTATTTCTGTCTCACCCTGGGTTTAGCCTCTTTGAGTCATGTTACTTCTCATGTCATATGGGAACTCGTAGCTCCAGAAACCACGGTTGTAAGTGATGCATACTGCTCTGTGTACAGAACATGGATGGCTTTCTGGTCTTGTTGCTCTATAAACATGGGGAGCCATTGAAATATTTTGCCATTTTTTACAGACTTTAATTTAACAGGACGACTCACATCAGGCCCTCTGAAGATTCGCCTCCAGCAGCAGGGGTCTCTCAAATTGGAAATTGGAGGTAAAATAAATCTAAGATTGCTTCCCTCCCTGTAGAGTCCCGAAAATGGCTGCAGGGGAGATATTAGAGAGAGGGGCTGAGAAGCAGAGTTAGATGGATAGAAGGTGGGGGCAAGGAAGAAAAGAGAGGGAGAGAGAGACAGAGAGAGAGAGAGAGAGAGAGAGAGAGAGAGAGAGAGAGAGGAATGGAAATAAACAGAGAAGGTGAGAGGAAAATGGAGAGAATTGTGGAGAAAAGAAGAGAGAGATAGAGTTAATGGAGCCTTATTCACTTTAGCCATCTGAGCCTGAAATAGTCATTTTTACCGGTAACGGGTTCTAAAACCTCTGGTGCATGTCAGGAAACATGCAAGAGTCTGGGTGCATGTCTCTGCTTGCAGATGTGTCATGGATTTCACAGCATGTAGGGCATGTTCATGGGTTTATACTTTGTTATATATTTCTCCAGTCAGGGGGAGAGCGATGATTGGACACACTTAATTGTGGCATGCCAAGTCCCATGAATATATGTCACTGAAAATGAAACAAAGTTTATTTGAATGTGGTGGCAGGTGATCGGTCACACACGTGAATGAAGCACTGACAGTTTGTCTCTGGCTACACATGTCCTTACATGAAAAGTGCTAGTTAGATTATAATCTAAATGTGTTAGTAGGTCAAGTCTCACAGATAGCACGATGCATGTCCAATTGATTGGCCACAAGAATGGAAGATAAACTCATAGCCATTTGATACGAAATTACAGTGTCTATGGGTTGTCAGATATTGAACTTCTGATATGTATGGAACCCTTTCAGAGAAGGATTATGCCTATTATTTGACAAAATGTGGTTTCTGTAACATTCAGAACATCTAGGAGAGCTTCGTAATAGCTATAAGGCACACTCAAAAATACAGTTGGCTCATCACTATTTTGAAATGTTTAAAATGGTGATATGGCCTCTCTAAGGTCTCACATTTAGGCAACATTTAACTGATTTCCCAGTAGACTGACAGAAAGAGACAGACAGGAAGCTAGTTTAGTAAAGGCAAGCAAATATACTAGAGATAAAGATAATTATTGATGAATTGTTTTAATTGAGTAATTATTGTATGTAATCTAATTGTGTGTAACTATGTGGTTATATGGGTAAGGGGAAGAAAGATGATGATACTACCACCAAAGGAGGAAACCAGGAACCCGCCCCCCTGGATAGGGATGTTGGGATATTCCCATAAAATGAGACAGGGAGTCTAAGACCTGTGGCAGATGAGCTATAGCCTAATCATGTTCCCCGGCAGATGAATCATGTACATTTTGGACACTCCAGTTTTCATTTTACTTTAATTTTACAGGGTATAAAGAACACTGTAGCCTGTAGGGGCTAGAAGCCCAACATGTTGATTTTAGTCATTTTTCTGTGTGGCTCTCATGCTGCTCTCTAAGGAACTCTCAGGACATTAAGGTGGTAATACTTGGGCAAAAGTAAGAGGCAGGCTAAAGGACATTTGTTTCACAGTAATGCACAATTGCTACTCATAAACATGTGTCCTTTCAACAAACAACAAATGTTGCCATTATTCTGCTATGGACCTGCTCTTGAAATGAGCCCAAAACAATGTTTTCACATTATATCTAGCCAACTAAAAACTGTGTCATCATGAGAAAATAACATTTAGGTTATTGAGCAATGCTCTCAGATGTGCCTGCATCACTGCTTCCATAGCATGCAAATTTATAAAATTTATTTTTAATTATTTAAGGCTAGCATTTGCATTTTCATCCACCTAAATGCTTAAATAGTTACATGTCTGTACCATTGCATCAAACAACAATGTCAAGAGCAAGAGGGTAAAGTTTATATGGATCAAGCTAATCCAAATGTGTTAGTGTTGTTGTAACAACACCTTTGCCTTGATGACATAGAAATATATAAATGTCCTTGCCCTTTAGCTCTAAATATGTATATTTACCAATTGTTGCTTTGCATCTAATCCCTCTGTCACATAGTCACATACTGTACACACACAGTAATCCCTTCCTCCATAAACTCAACAGACCTCCACTCGCTTTTACCTACTTCCATACACACAAACACACGTTCGGAAAGTTCCACACTGTACTCATGTTTATCCTTTGCCTTAACACACACACACGCACACACACACAGAGTTGCATTTCCCTTAGTGCCTTAGAGGTAATTTCTACTCACTTTTCCATTGCAATGAGATTATAACTGTGTCATCCAGTACTGGCTAAACAGTGTGGTGTAACTGGAAGCATGATGAAAAAGGACAACTGGGTCTTTTCTCTCACACACACACGCACACACACACACTCACACACCAGTCAGGCTGTTAAACTCCTATCAGCAGAGGCTCACTGGATTAGCATATCTGGGTGAGATAAAGAAGCAGACGATGGTTACTTAACTTTGACTTAATGTCCCCCATCTGCCTCTTTCTATCTCCTGCTCCTGCTGTCTGACTGTCTTTGTGGTCCCTTCTTTCTGTATATCTGAATAGTTTTTTATTCTCGCCCGTGCTCATTTTGTCTCATTTTGTGACTAATTGTCTTAGTGTCTTTCTCTATGTTTCTCTGCGACGCTCTATTTCTCTCTCGTTTTTTTCCCTCTCGCGCTGTCTCTCCCTGCTTTTGGCAGATGATGATATCAATGAAAGCTCATTCGTATATGACAATACATTTCTTATCATATTGCATCCACCGCAAGGCTGGGGATTATCTATTTGTGCATTAAACTGGTCTGTCTCGCAATGCAGACCACTGACACTGCAAATCGAGGATGTCTACCGAAAAGTAAATTTACAAAGTCCACCTGCACACATAGACACACACAGAACACTCACAAAACATTACCACAACAGAGGACTTATATGCAATAAACACATCCGATTACACACACTAAAACACACAAATGCATGATCCATGAACACATGCACAACACACACACACACACAGACACAGGGATAAATAAAGTTTTTACTCCATGCTCAAGAAATGTCACGGGTATGTACATGAGATAGAAGACCGTGACATTTTATTCCCCATTTTTGGAATTTTGGATTATCCAGATAAGGATGAGATGGAAAAACGTTGCATGGTGTCTACACAACATATCAGCATGGTTTAAATGGGATATCCCTCGTCCCCTCGTTTTCATGCATGTGTAAACTACCAATTGCTTTTCTAATGTCATGTACTGCAACATGGAGAACTGCAATATTATTCTGTATACAACTTGTATTTTGGTGAATTAGAAATAAATATCTTTTAAACATATGACAATTTGCAATGAACACATTAATACACATTTTACAATAGTAATCATCATCCCCATCATGTGACACTGTACCACAACCTAACTCCACCTTTATTGTTAGGCAGCGCCCTCTAGTGGCCCTAGTAATTATGACAGGAGTAAAGCAGGAAATCATGTAATGTAGTATTAATGTCACAAAAGACTGTTTAGGGTGGGCGGATGGGTCGAACAAACACAGGACTTTGACCCAGGAGACCGCTGTTTGTGTCCTGTTAACATAGCAAACGGAAGTATGTCATGTATGTATGCACAAGTGAAGTAACGTAACAACTGTACTGTTTTGAACTCAAACCATCAACCATCTTTTTCTAACTTCTTTTTTTTAATGATGTGTTTGAATCCGCGACTGTGACTGAAAATGCTTCTGCGGGTTGCATTTCCTGTCACCACTAGAGGTGCTAATTTAGTAAATGCTTGTATGGGTCGTGTTAGGGTAGGAACAAACGATTTATGTGGTCATGTGGTTTGGAAAATATGTGTTGGATGCATTAGAAATGTGCACTTCTGTACAGTTTGGAGCTGCTCATATTCGGTTGGCACACCTGCTACAACAGCCATTGTAATCAATGTGCCCGTCTTTATGATGTTTAGCCTGTGTGTCATTTTGCGTTCAGTTTAATTAGATCACGTCCATCATAGCTTAATAAAATATTGGTATTTAAAGTCTTAAGTCAGTGTGGAGTTAACCTTCCCTGATTGGCTGATTTGAGCAGATTTTGTTTTGTATTAGAGCTGGACATTACCAATCACCTATGATAATGAAATCAGCCCACATTACATTCCACAATTTCACCTCTCTTGTACAATCTGAATAACGGTGATCCATGGACATGAATGTTCCATTTGAATCAATGGCAGTTCAAAATGTCACAGCCATACATAATCATAAGATTGACCCAGGAGTGATGGTTAAGAAACCAACTGCACTGAAACATATGAATCTCCATTTTGGAGTAAGTTAGTGTTTTCATTTGTCAGAGCCTAATGGTGCTATTAGGCAGCTCATTGGCATTTGCTGCCCCACAGAATGAATTCATGCATATGGCTGCTGTTCATCCTGAAAAAGGACACACGTGTACAAGCGCCAACACAAACATATACATAGACACACATACAGCCAGTAAAACATTTGGCTGCACTCTGAGGCATAATGATAATTTATTCATTTCACTGTCACCTGTCAGTGTAATTGAGATTTGCTTGCTACTGACCACCCATACTGTCTGTCTGACTAAGTCCCTAGGGTAAAGTAGTGATTGTGGATGCAGCCAGATACAGTAATTCAAATAGATAGCTACTTATTAAAAAGCATATAGGCATGTTCTCTACATGCATACAAGAATGTGTTTCCAGGCACACATTAATGACTGTGGATCCTGCAATGACAATCATTTCACTGGATGGCTGCAGAGAAAAAATATGCACGCACACAAACATGATTACATCAACAAAAATGTACACATTTATACACACACACACCTACGCACACATGCAGTGAAACAATAATGAGTAGAAATGTAATAATTCTGTTGGATAGCTGCACAGTGACACAAATATACAGTGACATACTTTATGCAAATGTATTTTAAAAAAACACTTTCACTCACCATCACATGCACACATATAAACATGGCAACGTCCATGGCAACAAGGGGAAGTCGTTGTTGGCAATGTGAAATGATCTACAGTCATTTCACCAATGATGTAATTCCCAATGGAGCATTGCATTAAGGGCACATTGTGGTGGAGCTCATTCTTAAGTTGATTTGCAATTATCTTTAATAACAGATAAATATGCTTAAAAATAAGTTTAGCTCCACGAGACTCCATAGGTTGTTTGTACAAGCAGCAATTACGACCCATATTTACATTTTTGTTTGTTTTGTTAGGCAGCAACCTCTAGTGGCTGTAGTAATTATGACAGGAGTAAAGCAGGAAGTCATGTAATGTAATTTAAAAACCCAGAAAACGGGTGGGAGGGGTGGTGGATGGGTCAAACAAACACAGGACTTTGACCCTGAAGGCTGGTGTTTGTGTCTTGTTTGAAAGTAAAAGTAAACGGCAAGTTTTCAGAACAAATGTACCAAATGTACCAAATGGAACGATGTCACGTTCTGTATGTGCGTAATTACATACATGATATAATTGCACACGTCATGTACGTACACAATGTAACGTAACAAATTTACTTTTTTTAACCCAAACTACGATCTTTTTATAAACTTAGCCAAGTTGTGTTGGCTAAACCTAACCAAACTGCAACCGTTTCACAACGTTAACGTTTGTGGACAGTTTGTGGACTACCATTTTGAAGCCACAAGTTTGGCATTTGGCTGTAGCCATCTTGAATTTTTGGAGCCAGAAGTGACCATATTTGGACAAGAAGGCAGCTCTGGGGAGGGTGACGCAGCCACGCTAGTCTCATCTGATGTCTATGATTTCAATGTCTCTGCGCAGCTAAACGCTGAAGAAAGGGGAAAGTTGCCAATTTTCAAGTCACCCGGCGGAGTTTCGCCAGCGGGTGAATGCAGACCTCTGGGTGCTGTCGCCATTTGCTGCAGTGACACAGAGCTGGTTAAAAATCGACAAATTTTCCCTTAAGTTACCAGCTAACACTAGCGCTGCCTAGCTAGGTTGCTTAGCACTGTGCTAAGCTACCAAACGCTGAACAAAACGTTTTTCGGCGAGGAAAATGTTCCAATTAACTTTCATGAACTGAAAACGCACTGTGAAAGGGTCAACGTTCTAAAACGAAAAAACACTGACAACACACAAAAACAAGTTCAGGTCTGTTTAATGTACACAGGACCTGGTTAGCATTGCTTAAAGCCTCTATTTTGATTGACAGGTTGCCGTGTAGTATCCCCTCCTTTATCGATCCATAATTTACTAAATGAACATCATGCATTGAAGAATACTTGAAACTAGCGATTGAGACCAAAAACTCATTAGGAAAATGTTTACTGAGGTAATAAATCAAGTGAGAAATAGGGTCATTTTCCCATTTACTTATATACAACCAAGTCTTTTTGGAGCCAGTGGAGTCGCTCCCTGCTGGACATTTGAAAGAATGCAGGTTTAAGGCAATTCCGCATTGGCTTTATTTTTTAGGCCCGGAAGCTTTTTTATAGTCAATCGTTTAAAACCGTGATTGTTAAGTTTAGGTCTGAGGATGGAAAACATTCCCATGGGTTGTATTTCCTGCCACTGCTAGGGGCGGTAATTTAGTAAACGCTGGTATGTGTCATATTAGAGGGTAGGAACAAACGACTTATGTGGTTGTATGGTTTGGAGGACTTGTTGCTTATACTACTGTTACTATGCAACTGACTGTCTTAACATCTCTTGCTTCCTCTCTTGGCCCCACTCCTCTTCTCTCCATTTTCATGATACCTCTCTTTCTCCTCTGTTTCTTCCTTTCCCTATCACTCCTCGCTCACTTCTCTAATTTACCTCAATGACGGATCCCCCACCTGCCTCAGATAATAAGATACTCCCACTGGCCTGCGAGACTCATTCCCCCAGCATCCATCACTCCCCGAGTCACATTACTGCCCTTTACAAGCACCAGGATGTTTTTCTCCTTAATTGTAGCCTTATACATACCTCACCCCCCAGTAATAATAAATGGTCTTGTCCTCCATTATGGCCATTAGGGAACTCACACTGAGAGTAGCATGCCGCCCACAGCGAGGAGGGCTTGTTTGGAGTCGGGCGTTGTAGCCAAGGAGTGTTAGAATGTTCTGGATACACATGTTAGGGCATTCAATATCTTAACTGGGACTCTCTCTCTCTCTCTCTCTCTCTCTCTCCCCCCTCTCTGAGTTCCTCTCTTGTTGTGTCTCTTTCTCTCGTTTCCAGACAAACACACAAGTAAATAGAAACACCAGGTTGATAAGGAGAAGAGCAAAGGAAAGACTGAGTCTCCAGGGATTGAGCAACATTATATGTCTGCAGCCAGATGTCTCAGACAGCGAGCCAATTTCTATCCAGCAATATGACAGTAACCACTCTGGCCAGGAGATGGCAGTATGTTCCCATCGTATTGCAAACACCATGGTTTATACTGTAATCTCAGAAAAGAAGGATGCCTAGCAAAAACACATTCAAGATTGGATGCACAGTTGGGCTTGAATGAACAGAGAGAGAGATTGAATGACTGGCTGTCAAAAACCTATGCTTGATTTTAGGTGGTGATGTTGCACTTCAGATTGAGAAAGAAAGACTATAGTTTTTTTTCTTTTCTTTGCATAACTCATTTACGTCATGAGCATTATGTCAACAATTGAAAATCTTCTTTAAAAAGCTGAAAATACACTGCAGGGTGCATCTCTTATTTTTATATCGTTCTTCTTTTGTATTTTATAGTTTGGGTTTGTGCTATTTATTTTTTATTTTGCACATGTGGCTGTTGGAAATTTATGAATGAGGCCACTGTGAGTAGAGTAACAGTAGATGTGTGCAGCGTCTTCATTCCTGAAACAAACTCTGTTGTTGTGATGTAGAAAACTGGTGATGTCATCCTCTCCTGTGAAGAGCAGACAGGTGCAGGCGAGGATGTGGCGTCTCGGCATATTATGTTGCACTTACTGTTTATTGATAACACTTCTGTCAGGTAAAATCTGGCAAATTTCAAAGTGTGGAGGTGGTAATTAACCTTCACTTGTCAGTAGCCTGGAGGAACCAGCAATTTTTAGCTTAGATGATGACTCTTTGCTTATTCAGTGTTTTGTTAATGACCCTAGAAGCACATCAATATATTGAATTGCATTGGATTCATCATATCAGTATCAGTAACTGCTTTACTTTTTCCTATGAATCCCATTTTGCCTTTTTTTGTAAGGTTTTTCTTTATTATTTTAGAAAATGTATTTTGAGGATCTGTTGCTGTTTAGGATTGTAAAGCCCATTGAGACAACTTATACAACCCAATCGCCAGAATAAATATTGGCACTGTACGTTTCTGCAAACCACAGATATGTTACATTTGTAGGTTTCATATGTAGCAGATATCAACATGAGCTCATGGTAAAGCATATAAATAGCATTTTTTTCAAATCTTTATTGACAGTCACTTTTACATACCAAACTACGATCACAGTTTTGTGAGTTAAAACAAAACGTAAGTTTAGGCAACAAAAATATCGGTAAGTTTAGGAAAAACATCGTGGTTTGGGTTAAAATAAGGACATTTGTTACACAATTTATGTAACTTACGTAATCAACGTAAATGACAAAAATCCACTGTTATTGTCCTAAAATCTCATTAAAAAACAGTGAACAATTCAGCTCAATTGGGCTGACACAAACACCAATGAGCATCAACAAAAAAAAAACGATCCTATTTTTTTAAAGCTGACTTGGTGTTAAACAGCCAATAGCAGAACACATTTTGTATTAATTTACCCAATATTTTAGCCTGTATTTTGTGTTATTATTTACAATAAATAGCCTTTTTTATATTTTGCAAATACACAAGGCTCTATTTAAAGTCCAACACACACTACTTGATGTTGTGTCCTGATGTTGTGTCCTATTTTCCTCTTTAACAACACCCCCACTTTCTTTATAGATTGATTCCGTGTGTTACACTGAGACATTTCATCTCTTTTTCAGCAGTCTGCTGTCATGTCTGTCGCTATATGTGCCTGATACCAACAGGCCAATTTACAGATGGCGACACGAGAAACAGACAAGGAAATCATTACGGACAGATTCATAAATATCGGCTGCTCTGTTTCTTTTAATGGTCAGGAGTCAGAAGTTTAAGGTATGGGAGTCCTGGAGCTAAAAGACTCAAGGATAGATCAATGTCAGTCGTCAGGGGGAATGAAAGCCAGTCTGCTGGAAAAAGGGGAAAGAAGGAAGGAGCTTCAGGCACTGAAAAGTCATATCATAGAGTCGTCAGGGTGGGCTGTGGTGGTTTCAAATCATGAATTCTTTAATGTACTAAGTCCAAATGGTCCCCTGTGCCCCCGCAGTGCCTTGCCTGGCAGTCTGAAAATAATTGAGGACTTGAGTGAGAGCAAAGGGAGGGGTGAGTAAAGAGAGGGAGTGAGGATGCGGGACATGGAGAGGAGGAAGAGGGAGAATGAGAGAATGAATAAATGACAGAAAGAGAGAGATGGAGACTCTGCTCTTTACAAAAATTACCTTACCTCTACACTTACACGGGTCTCCTGTGACTCAGGGGCCGCCATTTGTTCAGTCCTCCAGCCCCTGTATCACTCACACTGATGATAAGTTCTGGTGGAAGGGTGGAAGGTAATCTAGTGGCATTTCAGGGAATGGACCTCAGAGGAATACTTCTTTCATCTGAGATCATTAATCGCAACATCCAATCACCTCGCTCGTAGATCAATAGCACCGTCGCCGTGCTAAAAAATGAAGGCATGAAAAGTGATGCCGAAGTATAAAACATGTGGCATATGTTCCCCCTCAGCGAGTTTACAGCTGGCTGGGTCAGTGAGTTGGTGCCGTGTGGCCTTTCAGATCATCACGAATGAGCTGATCTCGAGGTTTGTTGCTTATAGGCTGTGATTAAGGACTCAAAAACTGCTTGCATGCCAACTTCTGATAAGCCTAGATTGGAAGTTCTTTCTTTTTGTGAGTGTGTTACATTTGTACTTCTGATTTACAGCTGCTTTGGAGGATCAGATGTAGGAAAGTATGTCCCTGAAAAGAGTGTAATAGCGTTTGTTTAATAATGAAAACTGCTGCAAGGCTGCTGCAGTAAAACCTGGGTTCTAAAACCAAGGTTAAAAACATTGCTCTGGGCAGCAAACCTCGATCAGTGCTGTTTGGGAACCTTGATAATTGCCTTTCCTGGTTTCTCAGTTCAGTGAGTACCGGCCACTAACTCTCTTAGCCAGTTGGGTGTTCATTAGAAGTCCTTATTCAGTAGTTAGAAGGGATATGAGTTTTCAGCCAGCCCATTAAAGGCCAAATGTCACCAATTTAACTGTGCGCAAGGCTCATAAAAGAAGTCATGCATGCTATTGATGTTCAGTACCTTTCCATTCTTCATAACGAGCTTCCTGCACAGAACTGCAGTGTGTAGAATGAATATATCTGACTTTAAATGGATGTATAATGAGCATGCCTATGCCATTACAATTGTGTCTATGCCTGCTATAGATAGAGAGTTATTTTAACCCTTGTTTTGTCGGGTTGGCACTCACTTGGTTTGAAAACACCAGTTTATATAAGGTATAATCATTATCCTGGGTCAGCCTCAAAAAGCAGCAAAGTAACTTTAATATCCCAATTTGCACCCTGTTTATTGATTTCTTCATGTAGAATGTCTATAACAGGTAGGATCTTTTTTTCACCTTTATTTATTCATACTCAGTATCAATTGGTGTTCAACCATGTTGTTATTAGCTCCCTGTTATCTGCTTGGCACTGTAAGAATGTGTGGCTCTATGGTTGCGAAGTTCTCTGAAATCCGAACTGAAGGGGCTTTCACACTGCGTTCACCGTGCTGAAATTCTGGTGGTAGGGCAGTAGCGGCAGCAGCTGCTTTTGAAAACGCTTTGCTTTTTTTTTTTTTCCCGGTTAGGTTGTCAGGGTTGTTGTCAGGTTGTTGTCATGCGGTGGTGTGAAAACAGCTTAAGAGTCTACAAGAGTCGACGGTGCTTTAAGCAAAATTTGAACATCAGCATGCTAACATGCTCACAGTGACAATGCTAACATGCTCATGCGAAGCTGGTATAATATTTACTATGTTCACCATCGTAGTTCACTGTGTTAGCATGCTAACAAGCTAGCATTTGCCAATTAGCACTAAACACAAAATATCGCTGAAGTTAAAGGGGATGGCATTAGTTTTGCAGGTATTTAGTAATAAAACAAAATATTGGACACATGTCACCAAAGTTATTGCACTTTATCCTGAGGGGGGCATGAATGTGTGCACCAAATTTAAAGGCAATCCATCTGGTGGTTATTTGGACAATTTACTCAAATACACACATATCAACCTCATGATGGCACTCGAGGAAACATCATTAGGATACATTGTCTGGAAACCATGAATATCTCAATAGAAGTTCTTGCCAATCCATCTTGTAGATGTTGGGATATTTCCCTTTGACCTGCTGGTGGCGCTAGAGAAAAAGTCAGGGGATCACCAAAGCCATTAAAATTATTCCTCTGGGCACCATGGATGGTTGTTGAGATATTTTACTGTACGTAAGCCGAGAATGTCAACCATCTGGTGGCGCTAGAGGAAAAGTCAGGGTATCCCCAAAGTCGGTGGGATTCAACTTCTGTTGAATAGGAATCTCTGTGCAAGATGTCTTACCACTCTATCATGTACTGTTTGAGGTATTACAGTCTGGACCAAAGCAGTCAATTGACCGATAGATCATTTCCATCCCTAAAGCCATGCCGCTTGCATGTCTAAAAAAAAAAAACATTAAGGAGCAACACAAAAAAAACATAGCTTTTCTTTTTGGTTTCAAGTCTTCCAATCTGCTGCAATAGTGTAGAGTATACTGCAACAACATCAACCCAAATACACTCACTCCATGTGTTCAGCATGAGGGGACAAATAACCCACATCAGCAGGCCTCTCAACATTACCCACAAGGGGAGA
This sequence comes from Heterobranchus longifilis, assembly GCA_028570985.1. Classification (NCBI taxonomy): domain Eukaryota; kingdom Metazoa; phylum Chordata; class Actinopteri; order Siluriformes; family Clariidae; genus Heterobranchus; species Heterobranchus longifilis. The sequence continues at coordinate 389 of JAOVVB010163541.1, read as the reverse complement.
AAGAAAGAAAGAGATTGGGTTATTCCAAAGATGAATGTGCCTTGCAGCTTTTGGGCACACAACACAAAACCAGCGAAAGGGAACATCGGCATCATTTGATGAGGCATTCCAAATGTCTCGAGGGGACTGAATTGCCAAGGGCTAAATGACAAATATATGTTGTTGGTGGTAGAGAGTGATTCTGCTGGCTGCCCTAAGGTGCTCTGTGGCTGCCAGCACTATTCCATTTGTCCTTGAAGATGTTGGCTGAAAATGTTGTCATCTGCTTGGGTTGTCTTTGGTGCTCTGTGTGTGTGTGTGTGTGTGTGTGTGTGTGTGTGTGTGTGTGCGTGTGCGTGTGCGTGTGCGTGCGCGTGTGTGTGTGTGTCCAGTCTGAGGTGTGTGAGCTG
>JAOVVB010163540.1:15255-41058 GCA_028570985.1 Heterobranchus longifilis | reverse complement strand
ACACACACACACACACACACACACACACACACACACACACACACACACACACACACACACACACACACACACAACAGAGTCTAGAGAGGTCTTTTAATTAAGGGATTTGTTAATTTTCTATTCAACTTGACAGTGATGAATGGCGGAGCCGTGCCTGCCCATCGCAGCCTCGGCTGTTCGGCAGACAGAGCTTCCTAGGAGGCCTCGGGGTGCGATCATCACAACCGTATTCACACATGAAGGTTTTTAACCCTTTAGAAGCCGGAGTAAACTGCATTAACTGGAGCTGAAAAAAAACAAAACCCCTGCTGGACGTGACTCACACTGTAGCAGCCTGTGTGGAGGCCAGATAGGACTGAGAAGTAAACAGAAGGAAACAATGGCCACACATTGTGTGAACAAAGCTGCTACTTGACTACAACGGAAGTAACTCTTTGACTCCTTTTTTTTTTATCTTGGCCAGTTTAAGCTTATCATGCACTCTTTGTAAGTGCCTAAAATGTACATTAAGGCTTTTATTGCTTCTTGCTTCCTGTTAACTTTTGAAGGGAAAGAAACAAGAAACGGTTCACTTCATTTGAAATTCCAATAACAATCAGGACGTATTAGTTTCTATGTATTAAAAAGACCATTAGACAGCTGCAGCACATTCAGAATTATGTTGTAGGAGAACTGAGCACATTATTGACATTATTATCTTCAGGCTTTCAGATGTTTGTTTGTTTGTTTGTTTGTCAGCAGGATTACGCAACAACTACTGGCCCAATTTTCTGGAAGAGTGTAGCATTTGGAATCTGATACACTGATATTTTATTTCACTTTTGCATTAACATTGCGAGATAGTATAATGCAATACAATTCTACAGAAGCACAAAACTACAACCTCAAAAATGACCATAAGGTTGAATCAACACGTCTCTAAAACAGTGGATTTGTTGCAGGACTGTTGCATTAGACTGCATTAGGTGTACCTAATAAACTGGCAACTGAGTGTACAAACCTCAGAACCACCAAGCATGATGAAACTGCATTTAGTTATCTCTGGCCTCTTTTAAATCTACATTAAAAACTTGTTTCCCTGTGTCTTTGATTTATTTATTTTCTCCTCTGCACTTTAGTTTCCTTTATTAAATTTGGGTTGATGTATTACTACACTGAGACTGCACTCCCTGTTTATTATTTTTGGTCTGTTTTCTTTATCTTATCTTCTTTAACTGCTTCTTTTATTGTGTGTTGCACTTTCTGAATTGCCCTCTGTGTTTTAAAAGGTGCCATACAAATAAACGTGCCTCCTATTTTGATGAAGGAAATCCTTCTGTAAGATCAGCATCTGCCTTTTATCAAGAGATGGGACTCTCTTCAAATATATAAGTGAATGTATTTCATATTCATTAACAATACTTTCTTTGTTGCTGCCAAACATGTTTTGCATTAAGAGTAATATAGGCAGCCTGAAGCAGCAGAGCCACATGTCATATTGCCCCAATGCAATTTATCTATTGTGATTTGGCAGCCATTCATCTTTTAAATGCTCTCTCATGATTTCCTTTGTGCATGCAGAGCCGGAGGTGACCTTGAAAATGGACCATGTGGTGTATTCTGATGATAATTTATTCTCACATATAAGAAACTGTCTCACTAACATGATTTTTCTTCATGCTTTGTGCCATCTACGACCGCTGGAAACTTTTATAGCAGCAGGCAATGTATTCTCTTTTCAAAAGGAATCCATTTTTAGGATTTATAGGGTTATGCAAATTCTGGATTTTAGCATGATTTAACGTCAAATGAAAATCCTTTTGTAACACCAAAATACAGGTCTCTTACTTTATATTAGCATTTATATTGATTGCCAATGTACACAAACCTAAAAAACATGCTTAGAAAGTTATGATAACTGGTGTAAAAAAAAACGTTGCTGAATCCAGAAGTATAAGATAAAACTATGGATTTAAGTTTTTATACAATTTTCCTTATAACACTGAATCACAGGATCATTTTCAGAGGATTTGTTTAAATCTGTGAAAGACTGATATTGATTTATTTCATCAATGAAAACCCCCACAGTGGTGGCAAACTGGATCTTAGCTCCAATTTTAAAATATAAGACATGCAAATGACTTTTGTCTGAACTTTGACTGCCTTTAATATTTCACTTGAGTGTCTGACAAAAATAGTAACATAGTCATTGTGCCGGCAGTCAGGTCAGTTATCAAGCTCCTTTTTTTGTGAGCCTGTCTTACTGAGCTTTAACTGACACACACACACACACACGCGTGCACATGCGGCACACTCCGTTTTAATGCATATTAATGAAGTTAAACGGCCCGCTGTTGAGAGGAGACAATGGAGCAGAGGAGGGCTGGTTGTGAGCACAAAGCCGGGGACTCGGGGGAAGCAGAACAGGTGCAGGGAGGACACGGCAGCTTCACGTGGAACGACTCACTATCGGTTCATCAGTGCAGGAAGGGATCTGTTAATGTGCTCAAATACACCACCCTGGTTTTTTTTTTTTTTGTCTTTGTGTTCATTGTTGTGGTGTCACTGCACGTTGTGTCCTACAAATCTCCTGTCCAAGACTATTTTGTGTAGATGAACTTGAACGCTCTTTTCTTTGTTCCTTCAGTCACTTTTGTTGCTATTCATTCTGTCTCCCCAGTTCTTTTTTATTTAAAGTTGTATGTGATGACTGTTTTGTCCTAAAATATAAACTTTTAGGACTTTTAGGATGTAAGGAAGCATTTAGTTTAAAGGACAGGTTCACACGTTATATGCACATTTGCACATATTGCATATTTGCATGTGGGACAAAATCTACAGTCCTCATATTGTTTAAGACAGACTTGAAAAATGTAATAGTCTAAAACTCCTCATAATCTAGGGTGCAGGCCAGTGGCTCACAACTTTTATTGGCTTGTGACAGGCGATTCGGTTGTTGTCACACGATTGATTGCGATGATAACAGTGCTTATCATCCTGATACATATGGGTCAGCAGGGGCATGCTGGCCCTGCTAGAAAGTCCAGAAGGCAGTCATCAGCGTATTGAATGGGCTGACAACCTACTGTATTAACAGTTATTATGACTGGAGCAGCAGCAGAAGTCAGATGATGACGTATAAAGTACGTCCAGACTCCTTCTGACCCTCCTTTAACATAATTTTTAATCCAAACCATGTTTTTTTTCTAAACCTACTGATGTGTTTTCTGTGCCTAAATGGAAGTCACAGAACAGCGCATTAAATCGTGTGATAACATTCGAAGCGGGTGCTTGTTACATCCGAAAACAAAGCTATGTCTATGTGAGCCCTTGTCAGAAAGTTTGGCATTGTGGCCGTTGCCATCTTCTTTTTTTGGAGCCAGAAGTGACCATATTTGGACGAGAGGGTGGAGCTATCTAAGTTGTCAGCTAACGCTAGTGCTAGCTTGGTTAGCAGGTGCATCGGTAATTCATGTTAACTGTGATATTAATTGGGATGCTAACTTTGGCTAGCAAAAAACAGCCTTAAAACAAAATGTACTCATCGGAAAAACAAAACAGAAGACTCCTTAGTATGCTGACCTTTTTAGGTGACCAAAATGTTACAATTAACTTTCAGGAACTGAAAACACAAGGGGTCAAAGATCTAAGACGAAAACATGGACAACACCCACAAACAACTTCACGGTTATTTAAATGCACACACCATGTATACACATTGCTAAGCTTCATATCCTGACTGACAGGTCGCTGTGGTAGTGACTTGTCAATCACAAGGTAGCCCCGCCCTAAAGCATCCCCTGCTTTATTGTCCATTTTACTATAAATGAGACCATAATTTACAAAATGAACATCATGCTGTATTGAAAAAGACTTGAAACTAGCGAATGAGACCATAAACTCGTTAGGAAAATGTTTACTAATAAATCAAGTGAGAAGTAGGCTCATTTTCCCATTGACTTCTATACAATCTGACTTATTTTTGCTACTAGTGGAGTCGCCCCCTGCTGGTCATAGCAAAGAATGCAGGTTTAAGACTATGTCTACAAGTTGTGATATGCGACTCTTCATTTTCAGATTGTTTAATCTGAATATTTTTAGAGTCCTTAAGTGGTGACATTATCCAGTGGTTCACAAGAAAAAAAAAGCAAATATTAGAAGAAACTAAATATGTCTGAGATATTACACTGGTGAGGTGCCACACAGCAATTATTCCTATTCTGCACGCGTTTCTTGATCCAACCTGATCTGCAAACAGCAGGCGGCACATTCTCGTTTATTGTTAATGTCAGAGGAAGCAGAAATAGACTGCAGTTGCAAAAAAAACAACCTTTTATCTGTATTGTGTCAAGTTATCCAAAGATCTTTAAAGGGAAACTCCAACCATTTTACACACAAAGATCAGTTTACTAGTCATGGTTAGTACTACTCAGCCTGTGAAAACAGTTTTATAATGTTTTCTGTGGATCTAAAAGCTCTGTCAAAATAACCCTGATGATGTAGCTTAGCTTAGATCAATATCTGGCTCTAAACCGCATGTTTACAGTGAGAGGCTTTGAGAAAAATGTAGGATCCTGTGTTTTTGTGTTTTTGCAGCTTGAGCCAAACAGTCAAGGTGTCTTGGCCTCTGCTGCATCGATTTTTGACAATTCTTTTCAAAATCTGTGTCTTGCAAGTCCCCTAACTTCATGTAAGTGCAACACAAACACAGTGAAGGGCCCCTTTAAATAACAAACGCACCAAGGCTACAAAGGCAAACAAAGCACCATGTCTAATTCTGTAAATTAAAAACCGTTTATGACCTGGCTGTAAATGGAATAGTTGCTCTCTATCAAGTACACAATAAAAATCACAAAACTCACTGACCACGTTTGTGTCAATATAGCACAAATGCACAAATTATGGATTCAATTTACCCAGAATTTTTTTTTCTGCAGGTTATTCTCAAACTTAGACTCCCTCATCTCTCTAAACAGTTTTAAAGTTTTTATCACAAATTGTTCTTGCTACAATGCATAACAATTATCTTAATGTCTTTTTGTCTGTATGTGTTTTATACTGTGTTAAATACTCTGAACATTTGTTTTTATATTGTGTGTTTTAGCCTCTCTTGTTAATGCGTGTAGCCTACTATTTATGTTTTGTTTTGTATTTTGTTCTATGTATGTATGTAACAGACATGTACCTGATGCATAACTTGGCTGCCTTTTTGGCCAGGTCACCACTGAAAAATAGATTTTGTGTCAATTGTTTTTTATCAGGTTAAATAAGGATTAAACCCTGAAGACAAGGGGTCATTTTGGTCGAGTTCTCTCTTAGAAATGCCAAAACCCAACAAAACACAAGAACAAAACAATGAAATAAATAATTATGAGATTAAAAAAGGTCAGTTTCTCTCAACCAACATGATAAACAGTTATCTTGTAAGACAAAGAGATACTCTTTCCGTGCTAACAGTCACATCCTGGGAGGGAAACTGATTTTTCTCAGCTCTGTGGACCCTCCTATGGGGCCAGAGAGATAATCAACTTGAACCAAGCCACGCCCCCCTGTTTTATTCTGGGGGTTTTATCTGCGCCTACATGTTGACTGCTCTGCACACTATAGACCCAGCCAGAGGAGAGAGTAGACCTCCACAGACTACCCATGCTGACAAACACACCGTCCCAAACGCCTATTCACCTCTGTGGACAGTAAACTCTGCAGCTCCGACAGGATGGATTTTTTAGACAGCGGTTACCTGGACGCGCGGTCTCCGTACGACAACACCTTTAATTTTTGGAACGACTACCTCGGCCTGTCGACACTTGTCGCCAAAAACAAGATCAACAGCCCGTCCTGCAGCCCCAACTCTATAACCGAGTCCCTTAAAGCGACTCTGGGTTTGGAGGACGACTCCCCGGTTTGCTCCTGCGTAATTGGGCACGGCCGGGACAGCGACGGACACATGGAGTGCTGCTGCGCGGCCCCGGGCTCCCCGCCGATCTCCATCTATGATCTCAAGGAGCGCATCTCGCTTCTCAGGCCGTACGAGCACCTTGCTGGTGATTCCTCGCTGGGAGACAGAGATTCGCCCTCCTACAGGGGAGGCTTCGCCGGCCTCGACCTGCTCTCCATGGAGAGGAGGCGCAAACAGACTCAGCGGGGCAAGCCGGAGCCGAAGGTGTGCGTCTTCTGTCGGAATAACGGCGCGCCGGAGGAGGTTTACGGCACCCATATCCTGAATACAGCGGACGGCAGAGTCCTGTGCCCCATCCTCCGGGCATACACCTGCCCCCTCTGCAGTGCCAACGGCGACAACGCGCACACCATCAAGTACTGCCCGCTCTCTAGAGATCAGCCGAGCCAGAGAGTCGCAAAGGGAGGCAGACCGATTGGCAAAAGGCTGAAAATCTTCTAAGCGAGGAGATGAATGAAGTTTGAGTTGCACTGTAAATTACGAGTGTGTATGGCAGTGATTTTTGCCCCCCCATTTCATGCACAAGACAAGTCTGGAGAGAAAGATTTTAAGGAAAGATTTTATTGATTTTTTTGTATGTGTCACCTGTTTCATTTTTGTAATGTTTCTCGTCTATCTTGTAACTCTATGGGCACATAGTTTACACTTGGACGCATTGCGCCAAACTCTTCTCATTCCCAACTCGTCAAATACCGACGCGCTTTGTGCAGAGCCCTTTTGAATGCACTGGGTAGCCCCATGGTTTAGGCAATAAAATCACCAGGGTAAGTTTAGGAAAAAAGACCATGGTTTAGGTTAAACTGCATGCTTACATCAATGTTTACTTTTGGTTTCACCTGACTTACATATACTTTTATCAGTCTTAATACCATGCTAAGCCAGAGCAGTTGCTCTGAGCAGTGGCGGATCTTGGATTTTTTTTCAGGGGCCATAAAGGGGCCACAATTTACACAGAGGGGCCAATTATATGTCCAACATCCATGCACAATTCCTGATTCAGTTAGGTGCACATTTAAATCATTCCTTGTTTTACTGTTAGCTCGATAGCTTTGAGAAAAGCCACACAAAAGTTGTTCCTCGTTCAAGCATATTGTATATACTTCAAAAAAGCTTAGAAAATAAAATTCGTAACTAATTGTTTTATTCATTTGTTTTAAATTGGTCCCTAGATGTTTTATTAACGTATTAAATGTGTTAATTTAACTAAAACTTGTCCTTTTGAAAGGTAAATTTACTCGTCCAAAAGGACAAGTGTCTCACACAGTTAATGTCGAGCCCTGCCGTCTGTGAGAAAAAGGTTATTTTTTTTGGGAAAGAGAAAACGTTGCCCACCGTGTTCCCTCCGCTGCTGCTCAGGGGCTCGACGTGGACGGTCATGCCGAGAGAGGAGGCCTGGCAGGCCGGGCCCAGCAGCAGCAGAGTCAGGCTCTGCACCAGGAGGCTCACTTTGAATCTGTCCAGCATCTCAGCTGCTCGGTCACACTGCACGTCTGGACCTTTGGGAAAAACAGAGACAGAAAGGTTAGGCAGTCTCAGGCTCATTGTTGTAGGAAGTCAAAGTTGCTGTTTTTTCAATGTATATTAAAGGGACAGTTCGTCCTAAAATCAAAAATACACATTTTTCCTCGTACCTGTAGGGCTATTTATCAATCTAGATTGTTTTGGGGTGGGTTGCTGAGTGCTGGAGATATCTGCTGGAGAGATTTCTGCCTTTTCTTCAATATAATGGCACTCGGCTCACACATTATAGGAACTGATGTCTCTTTCCAACAATCACTTCTCAAAATGAGCAGTTTCATGTAGGAACTATTTTCTTTCCACCGAACTACACCCGCCAGCCGCATCACGACATGTGCGTCTACTCATGGACGAGAGGCTCTATTCTAACTAATAGTTAGATATCGCTAGCTAACGCTAACGCTAACGCTCAGCCGAGGAGGACGCCATTAATGTCGCGAGCCTCTCGTCCATGAGTCGGTAGAAAGAAAAAAAAAGTGGATTATCTTGAGAAACTGGGTCATAATTTCTGGAAAGAAACATTGCTGTTGAGTTTTTTGAATGACATTTTTGAGAGTGCCATCTAGTTCCATTATATCGGAGGGAAGGCAGACGTCTCTACGGCCGATATCTCCAAAATAATCTAGACTGATAAATAGCACTACAGGTACGAGGGAAAATGTGTATTTTTGATTTTAAGATGAACTGTCCCTTTAAGCCGAGCATCAATGAGCAGCCATCATGTTGTTTTTTTATTCTATGCAATCCACATACCCAGCATGGGTATGTGGATTGCAGGGTCGAGTCTCGACACTTTCTGAAAGCAGTCGTTTGACGTCTGGTGTGATGTTGTCTTAAAAAAACATACGAGCGATAATAGAAGCTGTTGACTGATGTGAAGATTATATATCTGCCAGTCATGCTATGGTCCATGTGATGCCTGATGTATGTATGTATGTATGTATGTATGTATGTATGTAAGTTCAAAATAACATATGGTCCATAAAGCGCCCCAAGCATCATAACTCACCACAGCAGCAGAGTGAGCATTTTATCAGTGTTGTTTTATTATTTTGCAGAACAATACGTGATACAGTCATTGACAGATCGTGTCATTCTTTCCGTCACATCAAGGTTTAAACCAGTTATTTTTTCAGCGTGATATGCATCCACCAGAGCCCGAGATACATATTTAAAGAAGCGTCATGCTAATGTTGGAGGAGGAGGAGGCAGGTGGAGGGAGCTGCGTCGCACGTCCGTGGACCGCCTTGTTGAATGAGGTCGGTCGTGGACATTTCTAATTGGACGACACGACGAACATGTGACTCTTAAACGTTCTTCTGTGTCAGCGTGAACTGCTGACGCTCACCTTCATATCTCAGGTTATTTTCTTTATTTAAGATATTTTTTTACTGGTGAAGTAAGTCGACAAAACAGAATGAAATAACATTAATTGTGCCCAAAGACTATATTTAGTATGACGAGGGAAAAATACCTGAACATTTGTTCTGATTGATCTGAAGAAATGTGATGCAAACATACTTTGACATTTTTAGATCACGTGAAAAATCACACTTTTATCAATAGTCAATGTGATGATTGAAAAAATGAGGAAAAAAGCTAAACTTATGTTCATTAAATGTTTTCAATATCATTTTATTTATTTATTTTTTTACACTGGACTGAACTTCTAGTGACACGTTAAACACACACACACACACACACGCACACGCACACGCACACGCACACGCACACGGTTGATTTCCATCCAGAGCTCACAGTGAATGTTTTTAAGAAATTAAGACATTTCTTGTCTGTGCATCAAAACACCAAAACAAATTCTGTATGTGTGAAAACCTACTTGTCAATAAACCAGATTCTGATTCAGATTGCTTTACTGCTTGACTTGTCATTGAACATAAGAAAGTAGAGATAAGTAGACAAATAGTGTAAAATAACATGACGCCGGGTTGGTTTTCCTCCTGTCACCAGCCACCACACTTCATAGATACAAAATACTTGATTGTGCTCCTTGTAGTTTCTTTTATTCTTATTATTTCTTTTTTAGGGCTTGTATTGCCTTTATTATATATTATATATTATTATAGAGCAGATGGAGACGGAGGCCACAGGTCAGATTCCAACCTCTCCTTGTAGTTTGACATTTTAGTCTTTGGGCACATATGACTAGATTTCTTTTCCAAAAATATAATGGAGTCTGTGGAGAAAACAGAAGTCCCATGTGCCCAAAAACAGTTTGACCTAAAATTTCAACCAAAACTACAGTTTTGGGCACAAATAGGTTAAGAAAAGTACAACAATTGGTACACAGACACAGTTAGAGCGTATGTAAGAGGTCTTATCTATGATAGACAGACACACGCACACCTGATTCTTAGCTATTTTAGCTATTTATCTTACCCCCCCCCCCCCCGTCTCTGTCTCTAACAGTATATATAGTCAGTGGAAGATTAAGTAAAAATTGTCTGTATTTGTTGGTTTTGTGTTGTAAATATCAACATTTCAGTCGGTGTGACGCCGATTATTTTCCTTCACAGTTTTCTTAAACACACACAATCATCTCCAGCATGTTCCTGACAAACTATCCATTAATGCTTGTGCAACTCATCAACATTTGAAGAATAAAAAATAAAAAAGGAGGCTGGGGATGTAAAAGGAGATAAAGTGCACAGCAGCAGGTAGTGCAGGAGTGTTGCGGAGCAGCGTGAGGATCAGAGTTTACATCAGGAAATGACACGTGGACGTTTCTGATTGGACGATACAGCGAACATGTGACTGTAAAACGACGTCACGCTGAACTACTGAGATGCCCAATATCGTATCTAATGACGTTATCTTTTACAGTGAAGCTGGGTATCGTTCAAGAATTTTCAAAACCGATACAGAAACCTCGAATTCGATACCGGTTCCTAAACGACACTTTTTCCAATACCAGTTTTATAAAGTCTATTTAAACAAAAACATTATGGTACAAAACTTTGATTTTTCAGCTCCTTTACACCGATGCGACGCACACTGTGTTTTTCCTGCATGCCTCTACAACATGTAACATTAGACAGCCAATCAGCAGCATTATTAGATCTCGGTACACGCATGCTGCATGCTGATTGGCTCACTGACGCTGATGAGATTTACTCCTTAGGTATTGAGATTTGGTATTGAACGACAGGACATTTTTTGATACTTGATATTATTGAATTCGATCGGTGCCATAAAAGTATCGAAGTCTGGTACCCAGCCCTCGACGGACGTAAGCCAACAAATGATTAAACAGGGAGACACGAGGGGACATATACATTAAGACACGTACATTAACTAGTAAACAGACACAATTAGGGTTTGTGAATTATGGTGTATCAATACCTGCAAAAAGGTGATTTCTCCACTCGTGACTTCATTATGAAGAGACTTTGTGGCCCGGCTTTTTTTCTTTGCCGAACTTACAAGTAAAAACCAAGATTTTTGAGGCACGCAGCTCTACATTTTAATAATCGTTTTTGCTCTGATTGTTGGTTGTGAGTTTTAAATGTCTGCATTTCTGTCAGTTGACATTCCTCGTCTGAAAATGAAAACTGACCAGATGTTCCTCACAGAATCAGACTGTCCATTAACGGTTGTGCAACAGGCATTTCTTTTGTCGTTTCTTCTTCTATTGTTCGAAGTTGTTTGCAGGAAGTCATTAGGACTTTTATCTATTGTGTCATCTTTTAAACCACTTCTCACAAACACTTTAAGTGATTTGCTTTTATATTTGTTTCCTTCAGTTATTGTACAAAAAAATGTCCATGTTGTTGTTTGTCCTCTTTAATGTTTACAATTTACTAATACATATTAATTAGGGCTGCACGATATGAGGAAAATATCTAATTGCGATTATTTTGACAGATATTGTAACTGCGATATGAGTCACGATATTGGAGGGAATGATGATATTTGCATTATTACTCTCATGTTCATTGAAAAATATATTTAAATGATCATGGTGGGATTTTTTTGGGAGTTTCTGTACAAAACAAAGATGTTTTATTAAATCTGTAGAATACGACTTGCAGGCCGAGACATCTCTGCAGCACCACAATACTTCATTCAGAACCGTATTTTCACACATATTTTGCCTTTAACAAATATTGAGCCTCTTGCGATTTCGATAAAATTTGGATTAATTGTGCAGCCCTAATATTAATGAATTATATTATGTTAAACTACACATGCCTTGATCACCTAAAAGGACAAACGGAGGAGATACTGCAGGACTCTGAATCACAAAAAGACAGTTTCAAGATTCATGTAAACATCCTTATTAATCTCACTACAGATATGAAGGTGAAATAACAATTAAAATTAAAAATATAGGGCCAAAAACAAACATTTCCATCCATCCATTCATTTCCCATTTCTACAAAACCTGAGCCCAGTACTGGAGTTTATATTATTTTATCTTATTTAGGTATTATATGAATGAATTAATGATTTTATTAATGTGTCATGCCACTAAGTGGCCCATTCCACACGAAATTATATGACACAGATACAACATAAATTGAAACAAAAATCTATAGCTCCAGGTACAATAACCATAAATATCTTACATTTTGCAAAAAAAAATAAAAATAAAAAAAAGAATAAAAAAGGAACATATTGCAGTAGTTACAATCTCATACTGTACCTTATATATTGTCTTACTAGCAATAAAACTGGCATCTCATACACAAAATGAATCTATTGCCAGTAAACACCCAGAGAAATAATAATATCAGGAAACATCATATCTGGACTGAGTCATCTCTTCAATGACATCTTTTTTTTACCCCATGCTTTATTTTTTATAAAGTCAGCAAATAAAAACATTTTATGTTCATACAACCATGCATCATGTTAAGAGTTTTTGCATGTCTTTGTTAACATTAGATAATGACGGGGCAACAGGGGCCCTTTGTATATTTCCGCCCGGGGCCCTTTACCTGGGGCCTGTTCCATAACGAGAGTTCACCAAATAACAGAAATACTAACCTCGTGACTCATTTTCATCTTATTCGGACCCATAAAGAAAACTCAACATTTAGTAGTTAAAACTCAGTTACCATGGAAACCAGTTGAATTTGCTTTGTGGAACCAAATCAAATAAAAAATTTGTCGGACTAACAGAAACAAACCTGGTTTATTTGGTAAAATGGTTTTATGGAACTGATCTTATATGTAATAATATTGTCTGTATATTATATTATATTGAATTAATGCTGACACATCATGTGGCAGGAGCATCAGCTGTCACAGTAAAAGAGGAGAATGTTTTGAAAAGAACTGGTTTGAATGTTTTGTTTCTACAGAAGCTGTCTTTTACTTTTCTTCTTTTCAAAACAAGTTCAAAACTGGAAGCGACACAGTGACACGGCTGACAGGCCGTCAGGTATGTCAGGTCTTCTACTAAACCTTCAGTCACAGGACATAAAGACTATAAAGTCTATTGTACTTAGTTTGTTGGTGTATTTTGTGCCTTTGAATGTCTGTACTTCCCGTCTGTTGTTGCCTTGTTTTTGACCTGCTATTATATTACACCTGACATCTGTTCTTAAAAGGTGCTATACAAATACACTTATTATATACACTAGATCTATATGAATATATTTAATTTTTTGCCATCTTTTGTAGTACAGACAACTGGATACTACTAAACTATTATTTTAATTATCAAACAAATGTAAAAACAAATGTAAATGTCTTGTTTTGTCAGTCCAAAACCCAAAGATATAAGATCTTTGGGTTTTGGATTTCTGCTTGAAAAATTACTTTAATGATTAATCGATAGTTGGCAATTATTTCTGTCAATAAACTAATCGATTAGTTGACTAATCATTGCAGCTCTACAGTAGATTATATCAGTGCCACATGTTTATTACGGAGTTTCTTATTCAAATTTGCTCCCTAAAAAAAACAATCAGTGCTTGTTATCTTAAAGTTTCTGTCGTAGAGAAGACTTTAAATGTTGCTTTATCAACTTGAAACGTGTTTTAAGTCTGTGTAGGACCACTGCTTAAAACGTAAATATCAATTACGAATCATAAAACAGATCAAGTCTGCCAGCTTTGAGGCTCAAACTGCAAAATCTGGTTAATTCAAAACTTCACAACCATCCATGGAATAAACGCACAGAAACACAGCAAACACAACAGGAAACTCATCGAATACAGAAGTGAAAAATAAATCCTTAATTACCGTAAACCACCTGCCACACTTCCTTTCAAAAGCTTCAAAGGTCCAGGCTAATGGCGAGGCCTCGCCTGCTATCAAACACGTATTAAGTGTTGTCAGTAAATGTCTTCTTCCTATATACATTTGAGGGAGTTGAGGTGGAGCTCTGCTAAATTTGGGCAGAGACAGAATGGAGTCCAACTGGCTCAACCAGAGAGTGTAAAAGAGGTATGACGAAAAGTTGCGCGTCAAAGGGAGGACTCTGTGAAACTGATAACAATAATCCCAGTTTACCTCGACGTAGCTCCGTTTCAAAATGCCTTGCACGGTTTCTTTTGTGCGTCTGACACCTGTTGTAAATCACGGATCTGTTAACACAAACGGTATTAAAAAAAAACAACCAAAACACAGCTGTAATGACTGAGGTTTTTATTTATTCAAAGAGCAAAAGATGATATTCTGAGGAATGATGGTACAATGGTCTTTATCAAGTTCTGCCCTCAGCCCTGTCCAAATGGTGCTGATAGAAAAATTGTGGTCCTTTCCTGCCAAAAAAAAAAGTGCTCATGGTCGTTTCTCGTGTAGTCACATGATATTACTCGACGAAGTTTTTCCCTTTCTGGTCAAATTTCTAGCAAGTATTAAGACTATTTTACAGCAGCTCCACACACACACACACACGCACACACGCACACACACAAGCATCAATCAGCATTTACGTTTGGTCAGAAAACAGACGGAGTTAATTCCGGCCTAAGAGAGGAAAGGTGTCCACTCCTGGAGTTTGGTCAGATGAAGAGAGGGAAAACCTCTCGGGGGAAACAAAGACAGCAGTCTGCTAACTTCTTACTCTTCATGTCGATGCGAACAGAGATGCCAAATCTGTCCCATTACTGGCCGTTTTTCACGTTGAGCATTTTCTCCTGTGGTTGAAAAAGAAAGAAGCAAAGCGTCAGCAAACAAAGCTCGTCAAACACCGTGCATAAATTAAATCATCTCTACACTGACGGCAAGAGGAGGCTATTACCAAGACAGCATTTTTTTTAATCTTAGTAATATTGCCAAAATCTGACCTATTCTATCATTCTGTAATCTCCTTGATTATGTAATGTCCTTTTCTCTGGTCTTCCTGGCTGTGCTACTAGAAGTCTTCAGCTTGCTCTGAATGCTGCAGATAGAATCTTGACAAAAATCTAGAAAATATGACCAAATAATAACACCCATTCTGTCCTCTCTTCACTAGTTACCAGTAAAAGCTACAGCTGATTAGGGCGGTCAAAACTGGCCAAAAATGTCATTCAATTGTTCCTTCTAAAAGAGATGTCTGAACCTATTGGAATATCTATTTTTGCGCATTACGTCCATAAAAGGGCAAATCAATACAACGAGACATAACTGCTTGTGTAGGTATGTCTTTTAAAAGATCTACATACCTACACATTACAAAATAATCACAATAATATAACTATAGGCCTACCGTGGCAATCCTTAAGATTTCAGTCCTGATTGATTTGGCGACACGGTTTAAATACGGTTTAATACTGAGGGCTGCAAAACAAACTGCTGTTGTTCTGCGAGAGCGGAAG
The DNA here is from genome assembly GCA_028570985.1 of Heterobranchus longifilis. Lineage (NCBI taxonomy): Eukaryota > Metazoa > Chordata > Actinopteri > Siluriformes > Clariidae > Heterobranchus > Heterobranchus longifilis. The sequence continues at coordinate 25,827 of JAOVVB010163540.1, read as the reverse complement.
TGAACGCTAGTTATTTAACAGAGAAGTTTGAGGTGTACCTGTCTCCTGCTCAACAGCTGTCTGTTTCTGCTCCTTCTTGTTCCATTACTCCCTGCAATATTTCTGCTCTGCTGTCAAAAAATGCTGAAAATGTGAGTTTTGTTTTGCAGGCGCAAGATAGAGGTCAGTGTCAAGCTCAGGGACACGACAGTCAACTCGTGTTTCACCAGTTAAATGCTTTTAATGTGAAGGTGCAGCGGGAGGGAAATGTTCGGTTTGCATTAATGGTACATCGATACATCGATCTGGATCGATACATCGATCACATCGATTCAATGATCGACGATCCGATATCATCGATGCAAAGTGAAAATATCGATACATATCATCATGTTTAAGATGCACCTTTACTGTATTTTCCCACTTTATATTTCTTCTTTTCATTTAAAAGAATAGATTGTTTCTCATTTAACTCTCTGGAAGAGCTCAGTAATAAAATCGTCAAATCAAGAAAAACCTTGTAATAAATTTCACCTGTTTTCACAGATGAAAAAAATAAAAATAAAATTAGAAAAATGGACCTGACAAAAAAAAAAGTCTGGCTTGCCTCTTTTATGGTGAATTATGGTGAATGTGTATGTGTGTGTGTATAGATTTTTTAAAACATTTTTTATTTATTTATAGGCGAGGATCTGTACCAAACAAATATTTTTTCTGTCTGTAGAATACGATGTGTAGGCCGCACAATCTGCAGCACCACAATATTTAATTTAAAATGGTATTCTAACACATTTTGCCTTCACAAATATTGGGCCTCCTGCGATTTGAAAATTATGATTTCGATAAAATTCCAATTAATTGTTCAGCCCTAATTGGGACTATGCTGCATGGTGATTCTGCACTTTAAATAAAATGTGATTGATTGATTGATTGATTGCAAAGAAACCGAATGACATGAGTGCACATAGAAACACATACATTTACCCCAAATTTAAAAAATGGAAACGTACTTTGATCACGGTCTCCAGCTTGATGGCGTCAGCAGTGAACTTGCGGATGCCGTCAGACAGTTTCTCCGTGGCCATGCGGTCCTCGTTGTGCTGCCAGCGGAAATCCTTCTCCTCCAGGTGGATCTTCTCCAGATCACTGGCCTTTGCTGCAAAAACAAACCATCAACGTCAAGGTGGAAATCAGCGCATGGCTCTTAGTTTTCAGGTTTTACATATTGTTACATTTAAAAAAAAAAAAATTTGTTTACAGAGAGGGTTGTGATGTGCAGAAACAGCTTTGCTTAATACAGAATGAAGAGAAAATGAAGGGGAAAGTAAACTAGTTAAACTACTGTGCTGCTGTGAGTATTTTTTATCTCCACCAGGGGTAAGCCTGGAGGGGACCTCTTGTGATTGTGTTAACTAAAAAAAAAAAAAAGAAGAAAGATAGACCTGTTTAGAGCTGCAACTAACAATTATTTTCATTGTCAATTAATCTGCAGATTATTGCCTCGATTAATCGATTAGTCATTTGGACTATAAAATGTCAGAAAATAGTGAAAAATGTCCATCCCAGTTCTCGACTTCCAGGGTGATGTCTTTAAATGTCTTGTTCTGTCAGTGCAAAGATGTCCAGTTTAATATGATATAAACAGAGAAAAGCAGAACATTTCCATATTTGAGAGGCTGGAAACAGCATTTTCTGCCATTTTTGCATGAAACATTTATATTGTACTGACATCCATAGAAAAGTTAATTTTGAACCAGAGCATCTGGTGAGCTACCGGGCAAGTGAGCGGGAGACACACATGAACCGAGTGCACTTATCTAATTAAAGCTGAGCCTTGTATTCATGATCTTATGATCTGATTTTCACCTTTACATCATTAAATTAATAGGGATGCACCGATTTATAGGCTGCATATTAGAGCTGGGCGATTTTATCGATTAATTCGAATTCATGGTTTAGGACGATGTCTAAAAATGAAAACAGATTTTCACTTTAACTTGGGTGATGACGGAGCGGAACCCCCTGAGCTCCCGTAGTTAACAGTGACGTCGTGTCAGCGATGTGTGCGTGTGTGTGTGTTTATTCTCCGGTGTTCTCTTCTTGAAAACAAGTCTGAGGAAGAGCGTGTTAGCTCGAAACCTTCCTTCTGTCTGTGGATGTGCTGATGAATGAAACTAAAGAATTTCGGCTGAAGCGGCACATGCTTTCTGCTTCAATAGTTAAAGTAAACCAGCATAACAAAGTTGTCACTCATCTGGTGATAGCGATGTGCTTTCCTGCGCTGTGAGAAGAGTGTGTGGATGAAACACTAAGTTGTTAAATAATACTCATTTAGCGGCTGGCTAGTTAGCAGCTAAACCAGCTCTGAGTTAGCATTGGAAAGTCACGTCTTCCAGTAGTCCTGCGTAGCCAGACCAATCTTGTTACCATGGCAACAGCGTGAAGTGGCTTGCACTTTATTAATCCCAATAGGAACATTCATCTTTGTTTGTTTGCTTTTGTTAATCATTTTTATTGTTAATATAAAAACAAAACTCCTTTGTTTTTTGTAGTTTGTTGTAAAGAAATTGATTAAAATCGGAAATCGGGTGTGGTGTGAAAAAAAAAATTGGAGATTTTATTTTTAGGCTATATCGCGCAGCTCTACCGCATGTCGGTATCAGATGATGGGTTATGATACGATATGGGTAATGTATTGTTTTTAGTAGTCGATTGATGTGGGTTTTTCAATGGCAGATGCCGACATTTAGAGAGTAGGGCGGGCGAAGGCTGATTTATAATTGTTTTTTTTTGTTTAAAGATAAATAAATAAATAATAATAATAATAAATAAATAATAGCATAATAGATCGCAACATCTCTTTGTTTCTGAAATGTATAAACTTAAATAATAATAAAATAAACAAAAACAATGCACAGGACGACCAAGCAGCATCTCTTGCACACTCGTTTTTAATCCCATGTCTTATCTATAGCCTATGTATTAGTTTTAAATTAAATTATTTATAAAATAAACATATGCCAAAAATAACTACAAAACATGTGAATCACTTGACTCAAATCATGTGAATCTACTGAGTCATGATTTAATGAATTGCTATAAAGATAATTTATTTGTTCACTCATTAAATTAAAATGCATATAATAAAGTAGACGACTGAAGTTGACAGCTAGCGCTTATGGAAAGCTCTGAAGTCTATATGGTTTTAACATATAGCCGATGATGCGTCATCTGACACATTTTAAAGTTTAGGTGATGACAAATCATCTGAGCTCTTAAAGAGACATTCAAAAACACCCTCTTGACACAAGATATTTTAATAGCAGGTGTCAGTGCCAGTGTTTGCATTAGAACAAGCTGCAGAGCAGCCCGTACATACTGTATAAGCTACGGTTATTGTTTCATAATGTCATGAAAATATGTATTAAAGTTGGGTGCCAAACACTGTACAGGGGATAGACATAATTAGGTTCCTGCGAGTGCGTAAGCGTCTCTGTATTTTCCTCCTCCGCTGCAACACAATGTAATATAATGACGAGCCGAAAGTAGTCACACGCATACACACAGTGTTCTCTATGCCCTGGTGACAGACTGCCAGGCTGCAGGTTGCAGGGACAAGTTTGGGAAGGGAGAGTGAAGGGTTTTATTTTGGGTGACGTGCAGAATGTTCTAAATGTTCTAAACTTTCAAAAAGTTCATAAATACTGTAAACAGGATGTAAACATGTCTAGTTCTTTAGTGCCCTCCCATATCTACAGTGTGTGTGTGTGTGTGTGTGTGTGGTATTCAAACTTTTTTTGTTTGTTGTTTTTGTATTTATTCTTCATATTTTTATGGTGTTTATTTTATTTTTGTTTTTATCCTTCATGTTTTTATTGTGTGCTTTGTGACATGCATGTCTTAACTGTGTTTTTTATGCTATGTACTTTTACATATACAGTATGTATGTGTATGTATGTAACTGTGAGGTGCATCGATACCACGCCTGGTGAATTTGCATCGTAAAGAACATTTGATTGATGCTCCTAGTTCACAGAATGCCCATTCACAATGAAAATAAAACTGGCTAGGTGAATGCTGTCAGCAGTGTTTTGCCTTTGGACCAGAGAACAGTACCTGTCTCCACTGTGAGCATCTCTGTGATGGTGCTGTGGTCCTGGCTGAGCTCTGCCAGCAGCCCCGGGGAGATGGTGAGCAGATCGCAGCCTGCCAGAGCTTTCACTTGTCCCGTGTTTCTGAAGGAGGCGCCCATCACCACGGTGCTGTAGCCAAACTTCTTGTAGTAATTGTAAATCTTGGTCACACTCAGCACACCTAGGGAAGGAGAAAAGGAAAATGTAAAGCCCAAATGCATTAAAACATGCCAGCATCTGTGGTGCCAGACTTGACCAGCAGTTCCATTAAAGTTAAACAAAGTTCAAACAGGAGGACGTTTCTTAAGGTCAGGGTTCCTACACATTTTCCATTTCAAATTTCCAGACTTCTCTGTAGACTACGTAGCAGACGAGGCCGCCGCCTCCATGCTGGAGATGTTGAAGGATTTTACACAAATTTTGCAATTTTATGAATAAGAACTTTTTTTCTTTAATATTCTAACTCTTTTTGTGGAAATATTCTGACTTTTTCCTCTAAATATTCTAAGTTTTTTGTGTGAAAATATTCCAACTTTTTCTCTAAATATTCTTTTGACTCCATGAAAAACACTGCTTGTATGACTAATATATTTTCAGATCAGAATTTTATATTTTAGAAAACAGAATAGGGGCAATAGTCTGGAAACACAAATATTTTTCCATATTCTCTTTTCTTTTTTCCAAACTTATCCAGACCTGGAAAATACTAAAAAAGAATTCCAGACTTTTCCATGCTGCATAGGAACCCTGTGGTGTAAGATATACTATGCAGGATTTTTCCTAAAAAAAAAAAAAAAAATCATCAACCAGTCAATCATCACTTATGACCCACTAGAAGTGTCTATATCTGCATTTTTGCTTTTCTTTTCATTTTGCTTCAGAGTGTCACCCTTTGGGCAGAAAGCTACGAAATTAGAAGACAGTGCAGAAATAAAATGCAAACATAGTGAGGCAAAATGCCAAGCGGACAAATATACACCCAGTATATTGCACCCAATATACCACACTTTAAAAACTTAAAAGTGTCACTATAAACAATATAGTTTGTGTTAAATTCTGAGTATAGTTATGAAATCTATTCACATTATTTGAAGGATGAGTGAATGTTTTTTTTAGCAAATGGTGCATACTCAAATGAGCTGTTTTCACTTACTTTGGTCTACTGTCATAAGCTGCACTTCCACATCATTAGCTATTTAAACATTGCATTAAAAAAGGGCCTGAAGATGTATTTTCTCAGTCAGCTTCTTACTGCGAGTGATCCGACACAAACACAGTTTTCTGACAAAGTTAGAAGTGGACAGTTTGGTTCTGTGGACCAATCAGGATTTTGCAACACTGATGACAGATAGTTTAACTCTCAGTAAATGATACCTAAAGATGCTTTTAAAAATAAATAATAAAATGCTCATTTAGGCATGCATATTTATGTTGTAGGGAAATATTGCAGGGGTGTGCATAAGACTAACATGACACGTGCATGCTTACCGACAACTGTCTCGTGAGCTTAAAGCTCCCGTAAACGTGCTTCAATTTCGAGAAAATATTTCATAAACTATAATTGCAGGGGTGTGCATAAGACTAACATGACACGTGCATGCTTACCGACAACTGTCTCGTGAGCTTAAAGGCCCCGAGAACGTGCTTCAAATTCGAGAAAATATTTCATAAACTATAATTGCATGGGGTGTGCATAAGACTAACATGACACGTGCATGCTTACCGACAACTGTCTCCTGAGCTTAAAGGCCCTGAGAACGTGCTTCAATTCCTAGAAAGTATTTCTACAACACTTTATTTGAAGGGGTGTGCATGCATAAGACACCTGGCATGAACATAAGGATGTTTTAATGACAACAGTCATCGGCATTCAGAGTCAGTCTTATGCACACCCCTTCAAATAAAAAAAAACAAAATTTGAAGCATGTTTTCAGGGGCATTAAGCTCATTCTGCTGTAGGCTTATTACTGAAATGTATATCAATAAAAGCCACCATTTGCCAAACTATCACAATAAACTGGAGCCCAGGAAAATCGAGTCATTTTCTTTTTTCGGGCTCCACAAAAATCATGTTTTAGATATTCTCTGTGTAAAGGCAACTGAATGAGGCATTGGAACCTTTCTGAAACTGAAATGTTGATTAATGTGCACTGTTCCTGGTAAATAAATAAAATAAATAAATAGTAGCTTCACATTAGGGCTGTACCCGACTCGAATCAGATTTGGCTGTTCAATATGACGATTCGACTATTCGTTCTGTGGTGTAAGCCTTCAGTTTATTACAGTTTGCACACAGTGTGCAGCTTGTTAGGCGGCTTTACCACATGTAAAAAAAAAAAAAAGGCAACAGATGCAGACTGCATCTCTCTCAATTAAAATGACTTACATTAGTACAAACTCATCACACGTTCATTTTTCTCCCAAAAAGACTATCAAGCAGCTCTTTATCCATCTGCCAGATTTTTGAATGGGGTTGAGAGTGACAGCGAGGTTCACGTAATATAGTAAACAAACAAAGTTAGCCCTCAGAGCTAATGCACGCTAACTACGCTAACGATGTGCAAGAGACTGTATCGTAATTAAGATGCTGTGGGCTGTAACTTCAGCACCAAGGCAGCGGAGAGACTAACCGACGGGTCCATGTAACTTCTCTGTGCTGCAAGTTGTGAGCAGCGGCTGTACTCATGTCATGTGAGCAGAGAAAAGGGTGTTTTAAAAAGTCAGTTCAGCTCTCAGTACTGTTGTAGCGTCTAACTGAATCTCTGTGGTTTGAAGTCTCCTGCGTCGCTGCTATTTCTTTCAGATATCGGCTCTTTTTACTATTTAAGTTGCGTGTCAAGTGTGCTGAGGAAGAGACGACATTTCCTGATTTTGTTGCTTCACAATAAAAGCTTTTGAATAACAAAATAATGGGGCGCATTTATTGTGAATAATTTCTAGGAAAATAAATGTGTTTTCTACCTCTCCTTTTACCGCTCTACAGCCCCTGGTACCCACTGCACACTGACGGACAAAAAAATGAAAAATGAAAAAAGAAAACGACGGCGCCACTTGAAAAATCTCATTCGACTTGAGGAGTCTGCGACTGATGATTCAAATCTCCGACTTTCAGGAGGCAGCCCTACTTCACAATACCCACATTAGACTTTAATGAATACTTTTCTATCTTGAGTGAATGTATTTTCTGCACATTCATCTATGTCATCCATGCACTCCTTCACCTTTAGCTAACTAATCAATGTTAGTATGTGTCATCTCAGATCCACAGGTAATATTTAGCACAACTAGATACAAACTGTCATGCATCAGCTCCCTAAAATGACTGATTGAAACTTTACACTCACTTTATTACTAATCTATCAGCACTGTCAGTCCCCACCCATCCTCTTCGGGTAAATACAAGCACTGGGTTGTTGCAAGGGTACACATGAGACATGTGTGAGTCATCTTTTCCACGAGACAAAAGCAGCTCTAGGAGCACAGCAGTTTCATTAGCACAGACATTCCTGCAAATGTGATGACCTTTATGGTGACAGTTAATTTAACTTTGGGGGTTAGGTTCATTTTTAAAGTAGTGTCATGTGAAAATAAGAATTTGTTAGAGAAAATAGATCCTCAGTTGCCATGGTTGCCATGGTTTTCACCATCGGTTTTGGCCAATTATTTACAGTTAGGTCTGTACCAAAGAGTTTGAAGCTTCATTCGTAACACTGACATTCGAATTCTAAACCAACATTCGAATTCAGCAGTTTTTTTTGCATGTCTATTCGTTCTGTTTAAATGTGGTATTTCTGCAGTTGCACATAAAGATTAGGCTACACCAACTTTATTATATTTGTAGAATTAGATTCCAGAGGTGACTGCGTAGGATTGTTTCTGGAGCGACTTGTCTTCCTCACCTCTGTATGCGTTTGTGCTACGTGACGTCTTCAGTTTAAATTGGTATTTCTAATAGAAATCAGGGCTGCACAATATGTCGTCATATCATTTTTATCATCATCGCAATATCAACTTGTGCAATAAACACATTGCGAAAGACTGTGACATATTGCAAAAGACACTCAGGGAAGTTTTGAGTTAGTTGAAAGAGAGTATCGTAGAACGCTCTTTAAAATGTAACTAACTTTTTTTCTTTTTCTTTTTAATAAAATGGTGCCTTTTGTGTTCAGTTCAATGTTCAATTTGTTCAATAAAATGTCAGAAATAACTTCCTTTCAGTTTTTTTTAAAAAATTCAACAAGCAATTTGCTGTATTTTAGCAGAATACTGAAAGCAGCAGAAAGGCAGGTAATATAATTATCGTAATATATTCAACCATGTTATGGTTTTACTACAAGACACTGCATGTGAAAAGAAGTCACATCAGTATCCAATCCTGTAGTTGTAAAAGAGGGCAGAGCATTTAAAGTAACTTGTTTTCTGCAACACCTTGATGTCTTGTCCGGTCTTACGCTATAACTAACTTCCCCTTGTGACTTATTTTCACATGAAAGCAAGTTTCCCAACACTAAGAATGGCTTCTATTACAGTACCTGGGTCTTCGTGCGGCTCGTAGCTTTTGCGGTCTGTATTCTCCTTGTACCAGTCGAGGATGCGTCCAACGAAGGGCGATATCAGCGTTACCTTTGCTTCTGCACAGGCCACAGCCTGAGCAAAAGAGAACAGCAGGGTCATGTTGCAGTGAACGCCGTGCTTCTCCTCCAGCTCCCTGTACAAAAAAAACAAAACAAAAAACAAATATTTAATTTAAAAACATGTCACAAGCAGTAATATGACCTAGGGCTGTCAAAGAATATTCTCAATTCAAATATATATGTTCAAATTGTAAAAAAGAACAGATACTTGATTATGAAAATTAATACTTGATTTTGAAAAAAAAAGCAGTACTACGCGGCTGTCTGCCTTGCACATTAATGCACTGCGAATGCAAACCGAACATTTCCTGCAAAACAACTCACATTTTCGGCATTTTTTGACAGTGGATCAGTTTGAAATATTGCAGGGAGTAACGGAACAAGAAGGAGCAGAACCAGTGAGCTGTTAGATGAAGATCTGCAGGAGAGAGGTACACCTCCAACATCTCAACGAGGTAACATTAACTAACGTTAACTTTCACAGACGCCGTGTTCAGCATGAAAATAAGATCACGGTCGCTCACAGAATGATAGAAAAAGGTCAATTACTGCCTGACTTCTTTATTAAAACGACAATAGTTTGTTTTGCTGCCCTCAGTACTCATTACTCAGTACTGGAGGATTAAACTGTATTTTCCATTACCGCCAGTAAGTGTCGCCAAATTAACCAGGACTGAAATCTTAAGGATTGCCACAAGTTTTACAGTATAGTTATTTTATTTGTTTATTTTGTAATGTGTAGGCATGTAGATCTTTTAAAAAGGCATGCTTACGTTGAAATAAATATACCTATACAAGGTGCTATGTCTCTCGTTGCATTGGTTTGCCATTTTATGGACGTAATGTGCAAAAATAGATATTCAAAAAGGTTCAAACCTATGTGTGTGTTTTTTTGTTTTTTTTAAGAAGGAATAGCGTCATTTTTGGCCAATTTTGACAGCCCTGCTATATCCAGATGAGAACAGTCTTTTTCGTCAAGAGAAATTCTTGCATTATTCATTTTGCACTGGTTAAATATGTGGACTCAAATTGAGGCAGTCCAGTTAACAGAGATACAGGTTGCAATCTAGCTAGATTTGTAAGTTTTAGTATCTGTACCAAAATTCAGGGATTACAGTGACATTGATGTGTAAAAGACGTTTCACTCAGAAATCCATGCGTTTCGTCAGGTCACATTTCACAGATCATGTTTTCTTCTCTTCACGTTGCTTATTTCGCCGTGGGCTGAATTCTTTGAATGTTTTTGTGCCGTTGGCCCGTCAGCCCTCCCATACTGTCAAATTGTCAAATTCTAATGCCCAACAGCAGACGACAGGTTTAGTATGCGTTTACCACTCAGGGTCTGATTTGAGTGTGGAGTCCGGATACGGTGACAACACGTCTATACTGTCTGCACTTTATACACGTGTCACAAATGTCTGGTTTTAAAGTTGTCATGAGGATGACTTCATTTCCCCAAACTCACTTGTAAAAGAACACATGTACTGCACTAGATTTCCTCCAGTAAACTGTTGAGTGGAGGTGATAAGCCAATGCCCCAAATTCCAACAAAACTAAATAAAATACTACCTTTATTCCCTCCAGGTGTCACACAGTGTTAAAGATTAACTGTATTAAGACGTTTGACTGAATATTCCGCTCAGTTAAACAGTTAAAAACAATATTATTAGAATAAAAATTTAAAGGTAATAAAACAAAGTTTGTTGCATGGTCAAAGAATAATAGGCTGTACAGTCTGTTTTTTTAACTGATAGTTCTTGTTGGTGCAAACTTTGCACTAGCAAGGTGTGTTTTTTTAGGCTCCTTTTTTTCTTCTCCGTGGTGGA